>JAKSZP010001055.1:0-13253 GCA_022478985.1 Massospora cicadina | reverse complement strand
CAGATCGATGGCCTAATCCCAGGGGATACCCACCTGGACACATTGAATCTCGCACAATGAAGGCATCTCTTGGCTTACAGGATGCTCTTCCTCCCAAGTCACAATCCTTCCCCATATGACAAGACCCAACATACGTGAGGGACTGCTCATATCAATGAGTCGCATTGACCACATCCTCATCCTGCAATCCCACCGCTCAAGAATCTCCAAATTTACAACAAAAAAGATCAATTTTTCTGACCACCAATTAGTTATGGTGCAGTTAGCGCCAACCCAATCACACACAGGTGTCGCCTTGGGAAAACACCGTATAAGGTTGCCTGAGATATCTGACTGGGTTGAAAGTGAGCTACAAACCCAGAATTCACAGCCTCATTCACTTCAGATCCCATCGGAACATGGAAAATTTCAAAAAACATTTACTCAACAAAACCTGACATATTGCATCACGCAAGTACACCACAGACACAGCCACAATCAAGCGTACCTTGGCAGAACTAGACCACTTGGAAATAAATACTCTAAGATCTGGATATAGCCCTAATTGGGGATAAAATGGGCAGAAATTTCAGCCCAACTTAACAATCTCATCTTTGAACACCAACACAGAATCAAAGTATTGAACAAAGGTAAGTTCATAAAGGAAGGCGAAACCTGTTCAACATACTTTTTCTGCCAATTCCATTCCCGCGGAAACCAGCCCATGTGCACACAGGTCCGCAAGACCAACGGCACTGTGGCAACTGACCCTGAGGAGGTCAAGGCGGAAGTACACTGCTATTACATTAATTTATATCGCGATATGCCAACAGATCCACAAAAAATTAAAGAATTTATTCAAACTGCCAAGATACAAAGTAGACCACCAAATTACAATATACTATCCCTTATCACACGGGAGGAGCTTTGGGAAATCAATTCGCGGTGCACCACATAGGAAATGCCCAGAGCCTGATGGGATACCCTACGAATTCTACAAAAAAATATTTTCAACAAACGCCCCCTCCTATTGGCGTCATTGAACCAGAGTTTGTTGGAAACACGCCTATTACCAGGAGGCCATGAATCCTACGTTATAACCTTGTATAAAAAGGGTGACAAGTTGGACCTG
Organism: Massospora cicadina; assembly: GCA_022478985.1. Classification (NCBI taxonomy): domain Eukaryota; kingdom Fungi; phylum Entomophthoromycota; class Entomophthoromycetes; order Entomophthorales; family Entomophthoraceae; genus Massospora; species Massospora cicadina. The sequence continues at coordinate 12,142 of JAKSZP010001055.1, read as the reverse complement.
GCCAACTGGCGCCCAGTGCACTCTCCAACACTGACACAAAAATTCTAACAAAAATTCTAGCAGATAGATTAGGCGCAATTGCATCTGACGTCCTATCACCCAATTAGTTTGGGTTTATACCAGAGGCGTTCAATATGGAACAACATTCACCCTGTTGCAAATATTTGCCAATCCAAAGCAACTGGTGCCCTGGTCTTCTTGGATCAGGAAAAGGCGTATGACTGTGTTAGCTGGCCATACCTAAAAGAATGTCTACATGCCTTCAAACTCCCACCAAGATTCATAAAATGGGCGATGCTCTAACAGAATCTGCAACCATGGCTGTATGCAGCCCTGGATTCTAACAAACAAGATTAAACCACACAGAGGGCTCAAACAAGGGGATCCCCTCAGCCCACTGCTATACAATTTCAGCTTTGACCTGCTCCTCCGAGTAACTGACTCACATCTCATGGGGATAACCGCACAAGGACAACCAACAGTCAAGATACTGGCCTTTGTAGATGACTGCGTAGCAGGTATAGCAAACAATGAAGATGCCCGACAGCTGGAACACACTCTAGAGGAAGGAATATAAGGTGAACAATGCATCGCTCAACAAAAGAAAGACAGAAATCATCCTCTTAGGCAAATACACAAACAATTGAGCCACAACATCAGAACCTCACACCAACACTCGAAGAAAAAACCCACTCATCTTACCCTTTGCATCATCTCCCACCACCACTCCTGTCCGCCACCTTGGAATCTGGCTAGAATCAGGGGGATATGCTAATAAGACAATAGAAAGTAACCTGTTACAACGGGTATCCAAACGCGTCGCCTCCCTCAAGGGAAGAACCCCAGGACTAACAGGACGAGTTACAGTTGCTAACTCGCTCATCCTCCCAATACTGTGGTACCAGGCCCATGCGATAGCCTTCTCACCTACCTTTATAACCTCAATTCGCGCGCTTATCCAGGGGCTGGCTGTGGCCTGGCTCTCACCCTCTATACGGATGGAAACACTATTTGGCCCACGCTCAAGCGGAGGCATGGGACTAATAGATTTTGAGAACCTGCCAATCACACCCTAGGTATATGGATAAAGGAAGTCCTTGCTCCAGACCTCCCGCAACAACATTGGTCCAGAGCAGCAAGGACTAACTTTGCACAGGCGCTCAATTAACCAACCCACATAATCCCAGACTACTTTCATACCTTGCCAAGCACCCTACTGAAACGGGTCCACATGGAACCTCCCCTCATTTCAAACAAATCCTCCGAACTATCCGCCATATGGGATGGACCATAGCGAACATGGGTACTATACAGGGAAGGGGATGACCCAGCCCCCAATTCAAATTAAGAAACCCAGAAAACCACCCCCAGAGGATATGCTCGTAACAACCCCAAGCATAGCTAGGATAGAATACCTAGATATGCTGGACATTTCTATGATCTAACCACACAGAAAGCAATGTAGCCAGAGGAAATGACACCACCCACTCCTACAACCAAGGATAAGAGCAAACGCCTGGCGCTGTTTGAAGGATCTATAGGATGGCGGACTGCTCCAACTCCCTCCACAAAACATGTGCAGTATGTGGAGGGGAGGGATCCCTACATCACCGCCTAGAAACATGCCCCCAACCAAAGCTATATGGCAGGAAGTCGCACGCCTGCTCAAGATTCAAAACGAACAGGAATTCTCAATATCTTAGAGTATCTTCACGCTCCAGATCGAGTCACCAATCCCATCTACACTGCGCTCCTAATAATACCCATTGCAATGTGGACAATACACACATTGCATTAGATGCGTTCAAGGGCACGGTCCCAACCATTCATGGGATTATTAACAGATTTCATGTCAGGTTACTAAAAGCACTTCCAAGCCTAGCTCTATGGATATATGAGACCAAGACAAAAGCGCTCATAGAATCATGGTTCCCACTCTGGTTCCTCCACACAGACCCTTTCCTTCACACCTGCTCCATATCAGGGGAAACCCCTTGGAGTAGTGCACCAACCCCCATACCTGGCAGTCCCGCTGGCAACAGGGGGTAACAGTACCCACAGGGTGCCCAATTTTTATATTTCTTAGTTATTCTCTTAGTTTCACATATATTCGGTAATGTCCTGTCCCTGGTCAGCTTACCTCAGTTAAAAAAAGAATATATCAAAGATATAAATGGTTTGTAAAAAGTGTCAAAAACAATAGAATTTGCTTTTCATGTAAGCACAATTTAGAGTATAAAGAGAGCAGCAATGTAATACCAAATGAAATTATATTAATATATCTTTTATAGCTTTTATTATAAAAATGCCAAAGATGAAAAAAAGTAAGTAAAATTATCCTAAAATTTGAGTTTGATACAAATTCTTTATCAGAAAGAATCCAGCTCTCTTGTGCTTAATGATGCATACTACGCTGGATCTCATAAAAGTTTTTAATAAAAATTGGAAAATAAACTTCTAACAAACCTTGGATTTCTAGGGCGTTTTTTAAGAGCACAAGGAAATAAAGGAAAATAAATCCCTTGTATCTGCCCAATCTGTATTTAAACTGATTTTGAGGGTTGAGGGGAATCAGAAGATAGTTTCAGAATAGCTTCAATTCTTCTGAATTAGGTAATATGAGTTTTGCTTCTATCAGATCATGGGTAAAGCGAGTTAATTTTTGATAAAATGAAGGTTGGAGTTTTGGGCTGAATATGCCCATGCTTTAGTATTTTAGTATTTTACCCAATCACCTTTGGATAAAATACTTTCACCTTGGGGGACCTCCACCACCCCTATAAAAGGGGTGGTCCCCATATAGTTGCTTGGAAGGACCTAGTTGTGGATGAGGGCATGCCTTCCAATAGTCACCCTATGGTCTGTCAAGGGGTTGGAGTAATCTGACCATTCAATTTTCTGTAAATCACTTGAGCAGGTTTCAAAATGGGTTTACCCCAATTAATGGGGTTCCACCATAAATTAGCCAGGGTCTTTTGGCCAATGTCTTTGACATTCTCATTAAAATTGCTTGTAATAGCATCAGAAAATTGCAAATGGCTGACATTTCCCTTTTACAGCTGATCTCAACCTAAGATATTCTTATTCTTCAGCTGCGAAGGTAAATCTCTCGACATCACCCCCCTCAAGAATGTTGGGGGGTGGTAGGGCCAGAGGAAACAGCCATGTACGCAATTGATGGTAGTACTGGTAGCTAGAGACTTAATGGAATACTCATTTCCTCTTTTGTATGTGACAGTAAAGGGACCCTTTCAAGTTGTTCCAAGCTTACCACTTATAGGAGTGATGCAGTTATGGTTATATTTTGCTCATGTCAGACACTTGGAATGTAGTTAGAGGGGTTCTGAACTCATTGGCCGCCTGGCCTTCTTTATTCACAGTTTTTTTCTAAATTGACCATTGCCTCAGATTGGAGTTAAATGATGCGCTGAGCCAATCTTCTCATGACCTTCTTGGATTTCTCAACTCTAGAGGAAAGTGCATCTTTGACTAAGAGGGCAGGTATTCCTGGTTCCCACCCATACAAGACATGGAATGGGGACATTTTCAAAACCCAGTGATAACTAATTTGGTAGTCCATAAGAGCACTAGGTAGAAATTGATCCCAGTGAAGTGGATCAGATGAGGCCATTTTTGTAGAATGGATACCAGGGTACCAATTGCTCTTTCAACGGTCCCATTAGTAGAGATATTATATGGAGCTGAGAAAAGTTGTTGGACTCCCATGGATGTGGCCAAGATTTTAACTACTCTGGAGGTAAATTTTTACCATTATCGCAGAGCAATACTTGGGGACAGCCATGTTGAGTGAAAATGTTTTGATGTAAAAATGTGGCTGTAGCCTTAGCAATTTGAGCAGGGGGAGCTACGGCTTCCACCCACTTAGTGAAGTGGTCAATAGCTACTAGAATAAATTTGTTTCCACTGGTAGACTGAGGAAGGGGACCTACTACATCCAAACTGATGGTATGGAATGTTGTTGAGGGGTAGTGGGTTGATATTGATATCTAGTCTTTAAACTGGATTGCTTTTTACATTTAAGGCAAGCTTCCAAGACGTCAACAATAGCTTCCATCATTCCATCCCAATAGTATCGATACTTGATCCACTCATTAGTTTTCTTTGCCCCTCCATAATCTAGGGTAGAGTGAGCTTCTAGGATAGCAGGATAACATTTTGAGGGCCAAAGGTAAGGCAGCCATTTTGCCCCCACCTGCTTATACAACTTCCCATTTTCCACTTTGGTATTATGGGAGTGCCAGGCTAACATTTTCTGTACAGGCTCATCCTCATCCTCCCAGTCATCAGGTGTCATTAAGAGGTCATGTAGCCTCTCTGCCTCACTATTATCCAAGTGAAAGACTGGTAGCTGAGTCAACCCGTCAACATTCAAGTGATAAGTTCTGTCACGGTGTTCAATTTTCACGTCATGAGGATAGAGCTTTAGAGCCCAGCAAGCTAGCCAACCAGTAGGATCCTTCATGTTCTGTATACACTTTAGGGATGCGTGGTCCATAACTACAGTGAAGGTGGTTCAATATAGAAAAGGGCGGTAGAGATTTACAGCCAACAGGACAGCAAGGCACTCCTTCTCAGTTACACTGTAGTTGCGTTCTGTTTTTCACAGCATCTTACTAAAATAGGATACAGGATGATCTACACCGTGTTCATCTAATTGGGCTAAGATGGCCCCAATGGCATAGTCTGAGGCATCAGTGAACAAGATGAAGGGTTTATTATAATCTGGGTGCCATAGGATAGGACGTTGTTGTAGTAGTTGCTTCAATGTTTCAAAAGTGGCCTTTTGTTCAGCACTCCGATAAAAAGGGGTATTCTTGGTTAATAGCTAGGCAAGGGGCTCACTGAGTTGGGTGAATTTAAGGATGAACTGATGGTAATACCCCATCATCCCTAAAAATACCTGAATATCCCATAGATTTTTAGGGGGCGGCATTTTTGAGATGGCTTTAACCTTGTCCTGCATGGGTTGAATTCCTTATTGAGAAATGGAGTGGACAAGAAAATCTAATTTCTTTTGGAAGAAGGTACACTTTGAGGGCTTCATCTTAATGTTAGACTTATAGAACTGTTGAAACACCTCCTTCAAGTGATTAAGATGTTCATTGAAGGTATTTGAGAACAACGTGATGTCATCAAGATAGATGATGACACAAGTTAATTTGAGGTCCTGCAAGATGTGATCCATTGCATGCTGGAAAGAGGCAGATGCATTGCACAACCCTTGGGGTAGTCATGTGGGTTAAAAGAGACCTTCATTACAAATAAGAGAGCATTTCTCCTGATCTTGAGGAGAAATGTCCATTTGCCAATAGCCACTGGCCAAGTCCATGGCAGAGAAGAAGTTAGAGCCAGAGAGTTGTGCCAGGGCATCATCAATGTGATGGATAGGATAGCTATCCTTCTTAGTGAGACTATTTAACCTACTGTAATCCATGACTATTCAATAATCTCCATTTTTCTTTTTAATGAGTAAGAGAGGTGAAGACCAAGAGCTCTGTGAGGGAACAAGTAACTGTAAAAACCAATGGTTTTTACTGGTGCACAGGTTCGCTTAACTACTGTTTCTGGAAATAAATATGAATTTGCTAATTGTATGAAGACAATTAGCTTAGTTGAGTTTGGATAAATGGGTAGATTTGGCCCTACTCTGGTGGATGATAATAAGTGACTTCAGGCTCACTCTGGCAAGATATAAGAGTTCTAGTGACTTCAGCCTCACTCTGATGTTGACACTTAGATAGGAAGTACTTCTTCACAACTTTGCCTTGAAGTAAATGATCAATAATAGAAAATAGATTATTCCTAATTCTAAGGTGTTTATCAATATTAAAATGAGGGAATATTTATAGGCGGAAGTATGAGAGGACATGTGTTAGGGGTAAATCGTGGTAACCACAATGGTCTCAGTATGCCTTGCTGATGAAAAAGAGATATTGGCTCAATTTTGGGAAATATTCCAGCTGATATATACAAGGAATAGCATATTTAAATCGCCATTCATATCAGCCCACACATTTATTTCCCAAACCCAATGATTTCCCATGAGTAATTGCCCATTTCAAGCTAATTTACTCATCTCCAAATTGTTAGCAACAATCAACGACAAAATTGCAACTGTAATTATCATCGGATATGATCCAATGAGAGTTACAATTAACCATTTGGTCAGTTAATATTGCCACCTAAATGACATAAATTAATTGTCATCCAAAGCTTAATCAGTAAGCTAAATTAAAATATGCAAACCATTAATTTAAATAAATTGAAACTTAATTAATCCCAAGCTGTATAATGTGGTCATATAAAATCCCACACATCCCCCCACTTGACCAGATTATCAGCTAAAGATGTCCTCTTCCAATACATCACGCTACAATCAAATCCTGGCCAATATATTTGAAACAGACGTCTCCCTTTTTTGAGCAATGTCACAAACCATCCAAAGAGGTATCCTTTCCCTTCCTGCCAGGTCTAACGCCCCAAGTCAACTTGATTCAGTTATCTCATCTGCTCTCCCTGCAATGGTACCTATTTTTGAAGAAGAAATAGGGTTGGCCATTTCCTTATTAAATTCTTGACCATTAATTCCAATTTCCCCTTCTGTCAAGCTCAATTTTGAATCATTATTGGACTTGGCTCCATCAGTTCTAAATTCAGGAGTTGCTTATGAGCCCAATGAAGCGAATTCCCTTGATTTAGATCAATCATTCCTAATTGAGTCAGATATTCTCCCGAGTTCCTTTTTTGGATTAGCCAATTTTATTAACCAACAATCTTGTCTACTGAATTGGCAATTGGTAATGATGAGCATGTTGAGCTTCTGTATCAGGAACTTAGGGGGAAATTGCTTGAAGCCCTTAGCGTTTCTTTTGCTTCTTGTGACCTTAATAATTTGTTCAACTGAAATACTGCAACTTATACGCTTTGGTTCACAGAGCAAGTAATTTGCATATGGGCCACCTCACTCCCTGCTTTGCTGAATTTCCACCGTTCATTTACTTTTCATTTCCAGGAGGCCTGCAGCTGCCGCCTCCAAGATGCTGTTTTTTGTCTGCATGATTATTTCACAGCAGGGACTATCCAGTGATACCTCCCATTAATGGTGACAAAGAAGAGATCACAATTTGCAACCCAAGGCTCTAAAAATAAAATATATTTTTAATTAATTTCTTTTTCTTTCTTTTATATATTTTTTTCTTTTTCTTTTTTTAAGAAATATAATAAAACTATCTTCAACATATATATTTGTTAAACTTAATTAAAATTATTATCTTTTTATATATTTAGCTTAATATTATTTTTTAATATAATATATTATTAATATTATTATTACTTTGGGGAAGGTCTACCTGGGGACAAGCACTTCTATATAGTGAGGAAACTAATGAAATTTGACAATTAAAGACACCCCAGAGGGTTCAAGGCCCCTCTTGTTGTCTCCAGGATCACCAAGATTAGGACGGTAGGGAAGAGGAGTTATGCTGGCTTATTCTTGGATGGAGCATGTGTGAAGGAAAGGATCAACCTTTAGGAAACATATGGGGAACCATGTGTTGATTGTCCTTCTGTTACAGGGGGTTATATGTCCAAACAGCCATGCTTGGAAATTTCCAATATATGGCTGTGGAAGCTATGAATGGCTTCTTGGATTGTGGGCTCTGCTCCTGTGAATGATTCCAGTACCATTGTATTTATCGTCCATAGTGCTATTGCTACTATTAACGCCCTGAGAGATGGGTGGATAGGAGAGTCCATGTTTATAGTGAACATGTTCCTTGATAGGCTGAATGGATGTCCGTTTTCTTGGCGGAATAGGCGCATGGCCTCTTTCCATATCGCCGCTGATGTTGGGCATTGTTCTAAACGGTGGTCTAGGCTTCCATACTGACCACATATTTTACATTAGGTGTGAGTGGCATTTAACCGTTCAGCTATTTAGTATACTCTCCTCATACACCTCCATTCATGTTCTCTTATCCTGGGTTGGAGTAGAGGGTGATATGTTTATCTTTATACTCTTCTTTGAGTTTCCAGGTTGTAGGGTATGTCCATATGGTCCAGGTAATCTATCCTGGCTATGATATTTGGTCTTTTGCTTATTATGTTGTCTGTGACTATTTGTTCATTGATCTCCTGTCTGTGAGTTAGCCTTAGGTGTCCTCGGTGGCTGGTTTGGTCATTTATGTGGATCCGCCATGTCACTCTTCTCATGGATAAAAGTATTTGTTTGAAATGTACAGGAGTGCCGTGTGGTCCTGCAGGTGTGGGATGGGATGCCAGATATTATTAATGTGTTTGGGTGATCTGGGTTTCATAATTGGAGTGCACGTGTGAAGTTATATCTTGCTGTTCTGGCCCAGTGTGTATCTGGAAGATCTGGGCTAGTCACCTGAGCTATCCAGGATCCCAGTATATGGGTTGCTTGCTCTACATAATTAGTAAGCCCCATACCTCCATTCCTTCTAGATCCAAATAGGGTTTTGAGGCGTACAGGGGGGTTATGGTTGGACTATAACCATCCTTGTAATAGGGCATGGACTGTGTTGAAAAAGGATGGTGAGAAAGCGATTGCATGGGCCATGAACCATATGATTTATAGAATCATAGAGTTGGCTACCGTGACCCTTTCTGATAGACCTGTTTGGTGTCCATGTAAGGAGTCAATGCGTTTTGTTATTTTATCTAATAATTGATTTTCCATCATGGAGTTGGCGTAACCTCCTGCTTCCAACCATACTCTCAAGTGACGAACAGGGCCAGTTGTTGGCTTGGTGATGAATGGAAGTATCAGTGAGGTCGTTGCTAATTTTCGCCTCCTATGTCTGGTTAGGAGTCTATATGTTGTATTAGCTTGTTGGTCCCGTGTAGATGGCATCCACTGGGTCTGATATTTCCCCAGGAGTATTTTTTACGTTTTTTCAGTGTTAAGTGATGCGTTACTTATGGCTGAATAGTCTTGTATTATCTTCTCAATTCTGCAAGCGTCCTGATTGTTGGATATGCCCACCACACAATCATCAGCGAAGGCCATCATTTTGACTGGTGGTTGGCCCTTGACGTTAATTCCCTTGAGAAGTGTGTTTGTATTTCAGATTAGGGGGTCTAAGCTAAAGTTGTAGAGTAGAGAGCTTATGGGGTCTCCTTGTTTGAGTCCTCTTTGTGGGATAACTGGGTTGGTTAAGAAGCCTGCTCCCCGCACAGCCATGGTTGCAGACTCTATAAACAACATTACCCAGTTTATAGATCTATTTGGAAGCTTGAATTTATGAAGGCATGCCCTAAGATAGGTCCAGTTTACCCTGTCATATGCCTTTTGTTTCTATAAAGACAAGTGCTCCAGAGGTTTTGGAATGGCCGACGTTTGCAACTGTGTGGATGTTATCTCATATGGATCTTCTTGGAACAAATCCATATAGTGATGGGGATATTGTGTCAGTTACAATTTCTCATAATCTTTTGGCCATAATTTTCATGAATAATTTGGTATCTGTGTTGGTTAAGGAGATTGGGCGCCAGTTGGATAGGTTTATTCTATCTCCTTTTTGAATAAAGTGACCGTGTAGGCTTCTTTGCCTCCAGGTAGGAGGCATGTATCCATAGTACACTTGTTCATGGAAGATAGAAGAATATTAGAGATGTTAGTAAAATATTTTATATAAAATTCATAGGGAATCCATCAGGTCCAGGGCATTTCCCTCTTGGTGCACCGCGTACTACTTCCCATAATTCCTCATGCAATATTAGGTTGATTAAATTGAAATTTGGGGAAAACTCTCTTTAACCGCTCAAAGTCACTTTTGAGCGATTTTAAATTTAAGCTTATTTATCTACAGCCATCTGCCCAAAAACCTATTCTTTGATGTCCTTGGCTCTGCCGCCTGCCACCCCAGTGTGGGGTAGCAGTGCACCCCCACCTAGCGTTTTCCGCCCTGCAGGCAAGCATGTTCAGACGGGTTCAAACAGCCCGCCCACTGCTTCCAACCGTTTTGTCCCCCACGGGACTTAGCGCTCCACCTGGCGCGCGTCCACCCTTCTCACCCCCATCCTCTCGCCCTTCCTCGCTCCGCCATTTGCTATTGCCTCAGAGTGGACTATGGGCGTTTATTCCCATATGCCGATAAGGCAATTATTGACCTAGCCACTACAGCCTTTGCGCCAGCTGGCTTTATAGACTTCCGCCCTTTTAAGGGCTACTTTGACGTTGGGTTCCAATCTGAGGAGGATGCTGAAGCGGCAGCACAAACTCCTCTAATTTATAAAAAAACCCCATTCCCACAACCCGTACTCGCCTCCCTTCAGACACCACGCTAGTGGTATCCTTTGCAAATCTCCCATCCCACCTTCCACCCCAGGTTTTGTATGACCAGTTGGTCGCGGGGCTCATGGCTTATGGCACTCAGCCCAACCTCATCTTTGCCATTCCATCTGGTGCAGAACGCCTTGCTGCTCCTCGTGCAACAGCCACCATCATACCACACCACCCTACCATAGCCCAACAAATCCCACCCCGCGCTAGTGTGGCTGCAGCGCCAGATCATTTCTTTTGGGCTCGGGTCAATAATGGTAGGCAGATTTGTTCCCTCTGCTTTGGCATTGACCATGCAAAAAGAGCGTGCCCTAAGGCCAAATCCGCTGATGCAACTTCTGAGCCCCCTCTGGAGGCTCAGTATGGGGCACTTTGCTGCCCCCTCCCACCCTCCAATCTCGTTCAGTGGGCCCACATGGAAAATCAGCCACACCCAAAACCTCCATCCTCACTCTCCCACCTAAATCTAAGCCAGCCAATCAGAGCAATGCTTGGACCAACATTCACACCCAAGCAGCTGCCCATTCGCCCAATCCTACCCACTCAAATTTAAATGCCACTATTCCAGTGAACCAAAATCCATGGGATCTATTGGCTGAGACTGACGAATCAGGTAAGATCCTCATTAGTAAGCATACAGGTCAACCTCTCTGCCATGGCGATTATGGTCGGGCAGAATTTTTCCTTCCTGACTTCAATGAAACCCCTACCCCTCGCCATTTCGCTCCTATACCCAATACAGCCCCCTTCCAAAGTGACCACCAGCTCGCCTTAGCTGCGGTGGCCTCTCCTCATTGCCCAAAACTACGCACCGCGGTGGCCCAGTCAGTGGCTCAGCTCCAGCATGGCCTGCCCACCATCTTCTTCCCCCCGACTTCCCTGAATCTCCCTGCAGTGACATCTCAAAACTATTTTATGATGCTGAAATCGCTGTTATGAATGTCGCAACGCTTGCTTCATTCAACCCCTCAGCCAAAATCACCCGCCACAGTATCTCCCTTTTCACCCAACTTCCTGAAGCCCACAAAGAAGCTGAAGTTCTCCTCGAAGCTTTTGTTGAAACGCTTTCCCATCATTATCTTGATGCAGAAGTGGAAACTCCTACAACGCTGACCTCAGCCCCCACTATGCAGATGCCCCAACGCCCTGGCTCTCTGCTCTGATCCGGTACTGTAACCAACACCCCTTGATTGAGGTGGGTCTTTCTGAAAACCAACCCCCCGACCCCTCCTCACCCTCTGCCATGGTGGGTTAAGCAGTTTCTGCTTCCCACCTGGTTAGTAGTTTGTTTTGCCGTTTTGAGTGTTGTGATCGGTACTGTCTGTCCCCTGGTCAGCATACCTTGAATAAATCTAAATTGAAATTTGGGCCACGGTGTTGATATGTGCGCTTCTAAGGAATCTTTTAATTTTTTCTGGTTTGACCGGCTCAGATTTATACAATTTTGTATAAAACCTGTCCACTTTGGTCGTGACTTCTTTGGGTGTTTCCACTATGGATTTGTCCAGTCAATGGACCTGTGTACAAGCTATCATATTTTCCCAGGCGTGGAATCAGCGGAAAAAGTAGCTCAAGCAAGTTTCTCCATCTCTTATGTTTTTGCCTTTATATTGGACTCCAACTTGGTGTTGGTGTTCACGTATCAGGGTGTTTAGCTAAGCAGATACCTCCACCCATTTGTGACCTCATCCAGGGCTGTATCCCATTCTTGGTACATTGTTTTCTAGATGGTCAATTTCAGCCAAGGTGTGTTTGATAATGGCTGAAACTGCCCTGTGTCTTCTAGAAGATGTATGTTTAATTTGTTTGTTGATG
>JAKSZP010001054.1:0-13314 GCA_022478985.1 Massospora cicadina | reverse complement strand
GGTATCGCATAACTTTACATGGCCATAAGTCCACCAAATGCCTCCAAAATGAAATGTAGTTGGTATCGAAACTTTACGCTGGCCATAAGTCCACTATGCCTCCAAAATGAAATGTAGTTGGTATCGCATAATTTTACAGCTGGCCATAAGTCCACCTATGCCTCAAAATGAAATGTAGTTGGTATCGCAAAACTTTTGCTGGCCATAAGTCCACCTATGCCTCCAAAATGAAATGTAGTTGGTATCGCAAAACTTTACAGCTGGCCATAAGTCCCCCTATGCCCCCAAAAATGAAATGTAGTTGGTACCCATAATTTTACGGCCCATTTTTCCACTATGCCTCCAAAATGAAATGAAGCTGGTATCGTGGAGCAACTTTACGGCTGGCCATAAGTCCATCTATGCCCAAAATGAAATGCTGGTATCGCATAACTTTACAGCTGGCCATAAGTCCACCTATGCCTCCAAAATGAAATGTAGTTGGTATCGCATAACTTTACGGCTGGCCATAAGTCCATCTATGCCTCCAAAAATGAAATGTAGTTGGTATCGCATAACTTTACAGCTGGCCATAAGTCCACCTAATGCCTCCAAAATGAAATGTAGTTGGTATCGTACAACTTTACGGCTGGCCATAAGTCCATCTATGCCTCCAAAATGAAATGTAGTTGGTATCGCATAACTTTACAGCTGGCCATAAGTCCACCTATGCCTCCAAAATGAAATGTAGTTGGTATCGCATAACTTTACAGCTGGCCATAAGTCCACCTATGCCTCCAAATGAAATGTAGTTGGTATCGCATAACTTTACAGCTGGCCATAAGTCCACCTATGCCTCCAAAATGAAATGTAGTTGGTATCGCATAACTTTACAGCTGGCCATAAGTCCACCTATGCCTCCAAAATGAAATGTAGTTGGTATCGCATAACTTTACAGCTGGCCATAAGTCCATCTATGCCTCCAAAATGAAATGTAGTTGGTATCGCATAACTTTACAGCTGGCCATAAGTCCACCTATGCCTCCAAAATGAAATGTAGTTGGTATCGCATAACTTTACAGCTGGCCATAAGTCCACCTATGCCTCCAAAATGAAATGTAGTTGGTATCGCATAACTTTACAGCTGGCCATAAGTCCACCTATGCCTCCAAAATGAAATGTAGTTGGTATCGCATAACTTTACAGCTGGCCATAAGTCCACCTATGCCTCCAAAATGAAATGTAGTTGGTATCGCATAACTTTACAGCTGGCCATAAGTCCACCTATGCCTCCAAATGAAATATAGTTGGTATCGCATAACTTTACGGCTGGCCATAAGTCCATCTATGCCTCCAAAATGAAATGTAGTTGGTATCGCATAACTTTACAGCTGGCCATAAAGTCCATCTATGCCTCCAAAATGAAATGTAGTTGGTATCGCATAACTTTACAGCTGGCCATAAGTCCACCTATGCCTCCAAAATGAAATGTAGTTGGTATCGCATAACTTTTACGGCTGGCTATAAGTCCATCTATGCCTCCAAAATGAAATGTAGTTGGGCCATATCCACCTATGCATAACTTTACAGCTGGCCATAAGTCCACCTATGCCTCCAAAATAAAATGTAGTTGGTATCGCATAACTTTACAGCTGGCCATAAGTCCACCTATGCCTCCAAAATGAAATGTAGTTGGTATCGCATAACTTTACAGCTGGCCATAAGTCCATCTATGCCTCCAAAATGAAATGTAGTTGGTATCGCATAACTTTACAGCTGGCCATAAGTCCACCTATGCCTCCAAAATGAAATGTAGTTGGTATCGCATAACTTTACAGCTGGCCATAAGTCCACCTATGCCTCCAAAATGAAATGTAGTTGGTATCGCATAACTTTACAGCTGGCCATAAGTCCACCTATGCCTCCAAAATGAAATGTAGTTGGTATCGCATAACTTTACAGCTGGCCATAAGTCCACCTATGCCTCCAAAATGAAATGTAGTTGGTATCGCATAACTTTACGGCTGGCCATAAGTCCATCTATGCCTCCAAAATGAAATGTAGTTGGTATCGCATAACTTTACAGCTGGCCATAAGTCCACCTATGCCTCCAAAATGAAATGTAGTTGGTATCGCATAACTTTACAGCTGGCCATAAGTCCACCTATGCCTCCAAAATGAAATGTAGTTGGTATCGCATAACTTTACAGCTGGCCATAAGTCCACCTATGCCTCCAAAATGAAATGTAGTTGGTATCGCATAACTTTACTGGCCATAAGTCCACCTATGCCTCCAAAATGAAATGTAGTTGGTATCGCATAACTTTACAGCTGGCCATAAGTCCACCTATGCCTCCAAAATGAAATGTAGTTGGTATCGCATAACTTTACAGCTGGCCATAAGTCCACCTATGCCTCCAAAATGAAATGTAGTTGGTATCGCATAACTTTACAGCTGGCCATAAGTCCACCTATGCCTCCAAAATGAAATGTAGTTGGTATCGCATAACTTTACAGCTGGCCATAAGTCCACCTATGCCTCCAAAATGAAATGTAGTTGGTATCGCATAACTTTACAGCTGGCCATAAGTCCATCTATGCCTCCAAAATGAAATGTAGTTGGTATCGCATAACTTTACAGCTGGCCATAAGTCCACCTATGCCTCCAAAATGAAATGTAGTTGGTATCGCATAACTTTACAGCTGGCCATAAGTCCACCTATGCCTCCAAAATGAAATGTAGTTGGTATCGCATAACTTTACAGCTGGCCATAAGTCCACCTATGCCTCCAAAATGAAATGTAGTTGGTATCGCATAACTTTACAGCTGGCCATAAGTCCACCTATGCCTCCAAAATGAAATGTAGTTGGTATCGCATAACTTTACGGCTGGCCATAAGTCCATCTATGCCTCCAAAATGAAATGTAGTTGGTATCGCATAACTTTACAGCTGGCCATAAGTCCACCTATGCCTCCAAAATGAAATGTAGTTGGTATCGCATAACTTTACAGCTGGCCATAAGTCCACCTATGCCTCCAAAATGAAATGTAGTTGGTATCGCATAACTTTACAGCTGGCCATAAGTCCACCTATGCCTCCAAAATGAAATGTAGTTGGTATCGCATAACTTTACGGCTGGCCATAAGTCCATCTATGCCTCCAAAATGAAATGTAGTTGGTATCGCATAACTTTACAGCTGGCTATAAGTCCACCTATGCCTCCAAAATGAAATGTAGTTGGTATCGCATAACTTTACGGCTGGCCATAAGTCCACCTATGCCTCCAAAATAAAATGTAGTTGGTATCGCATAACTTTACAGCTGGCCATAAGTCCACCTATGCCTCCAAAATGAAATGTAGTTGGTATCGCATAACTTTACAGCTGGCTATAAGTCCATCTATGCCTCTGTACAAGTCGCTGGGACTTTTAGTTGACTTGAGTCACGTAGGTATACCCTTAGGTCGGAGTGAGTGGTCGGTGGTTTCAATGCAATTTCAGTTAGGTGGGGTTTGGATTTGGGGTCCCCGTTTATCTTTAGACTTTTGTTTCATCAGTCACTTTTACCAGCTGGAGTGACAATGCAAGAGCAGCTGAAAAAATAGTTTGCTAAGCTGATACCCTATGATATTTAACTTTAACTTAAGAGCCATGGAGCTCACTGCTGTAAAACCTAACTTTGGGCCGTGGAACCCCGTGAAGCTAAAACTTGTTAAAACTCTAAAAGCTAGGTTAATCTAACCAACCAGTTGCCGCAAATGGATCGCCTCGGCGATTATATCATTTATGGGGTGAAGGTATTATAGTCCAAACCTGGGTTAGATCTGTGTGCGCTTCATCAAGTTGGAGATCCACATTTAAAACTATTATAATTTGTGTGATCGATCTAGATCCAAGCTGGAAGGTAACCCCGGTACGTAACTAAAGTTTTCCATACTAAGACGTTAAGCTACCCCCTATAACCTTCAACTTGGGAGGGGCGTATAAATTTGGGATCTGAGTTCATATCTGATTAAAAGGCTTATGGCACCAATATCTTTTGCTTATACCAAGTTAACTCTGACAATTTTACCGAAATTAAACCTTTTAATAGGCTTGCAGTTTCAGGTATGAAAAAGGTATCAAAATCCACTTGGAGAGTTTAGAAATTACTAAGGTGCTATAGTTATGATAAAGTTATGCCGGCCAGAGATTACATCTACTTTTATCATTACAATTTTCATAGATTTGGTAAGCTCTCTAACATCAACCATCACATACGCTAAAATTTTATCAGAACTACGAACAGGGCAACGTATAAAATGGATACACTATATAACCTTTTATATTTTAGCAATCCACCCCGATACTACCGTCCCCTAACCAAAGATGATCCTAGCTATAGATTAGATTACTTAATTCCATCAAAAAGCTGTCGGGTGATTTCAACCCAGGTCAGAATATTATCCAGCCTAATTATGATACTGCCCTGTCAATTCAGGATCTTCAGGTCATAGGCAAGTGGATGGGGTAAATAGGGATCTAATTTTACCAATCAAGGTTCAGCTTTAAAACGGCCATGCAACAAAAGTACCTAAAGCTTATGATATCGTTCATTCATATTTTTGACCATCATAGAAAGCAAACTTTTTATGGGGTTGAAAAGTGGTTCCGCACAGGTTCATGAGGTTATAAACTTTTAACACAATTTTCCTGTATGATGACAGGGAACACGAATCTGAGCCGATAAAGGTTCAGTTATAATATCTAGGTACTTCCATCCTAAATCAACTAAAACCCCAATTACTAGTAAAAGCTAGTATACTGAGAACAAGATGATTTAGTGTGGAAATAATCTCATACATATATCGTATTTTAACATCTTAATGCCCACTACTAGAATTGTCAGCGTTTGTTGCCGTGGAATAGCTTTGCACCCATCGACCTGCAGCTTCAGCATGCCATTGGTTGGAACTTCCTTCAACTCAATTTAAAAGGATAGGTGATCCTGCCCGTGAGCTGGTAAACTATCCGGTACCTTTCCTGACAGATAAGGAAGTCTGAAGCATCAAATTAACCTTAAATGTTAGCTCAGAGCTTCCCCCTCCGAAGCCTACATTCAGCAAAACTAGTAAAAATATCGGGGATCGTTCTAACTAAACCACCGGTATTGGAACAGGTTATAAAAGCATAATCTGGTTAGTTTCCCATCTATGGTTGGATGACTTTCTTCTATAATTAAACACATAAAGAGATAATTGAAGCCTCTAAGTAGCTTGTTTAAATGCTAAGATTGTAGGCCTTGGAGCCCAACTTCTTACCCAGCCCTTTGAATTGAACGAAATCAAATCATAAAATGAAGACCCAATAAAATACCCTAATTAATCTTTTAAGCGATATCCTTATCTAGAAAATGATTGTACAAGATAGGGCATCTGGTCTGATCATGCAAATTGGCCTCATATATTATGCTAAGAGATTAATATCATGCCATTAAAATGACTCAAGCGGCATGTTAATAGGTTAGATATCAACTTTTTTAATTTACACCAATTTTTGATAGATTAGGGTTAAGTTTTATAAAGTATAGGCTGATTCCCCACGTCACTTGGATTCATAATCACCAGATGGTTCCTAATTAAACCATTTCCTATTACCAATGGCCAACAATAAATTTAGGAAGTATTTGAACCTAATTTTTATATTTTTAGATTTTATTCAAGGTAAGCTGACCTGGGGACAATACTGCACCAATGAAGGTAAGTGAAGAAAATGGGAAAGGAGGATAAAATCTGGAAAACCTTTATGCATGGTGTATGATAGGCCAGGAACTCCATGGATCGCCTTTGCTATTTGCTATCTCAGTTTGGGGCATTGGTGTGCAAAAACAACACAGTCATAATCATCCCCTACCCAAAGTTCATTACCAGGATCAAACTTGGGGAGGCAGCGGTAGAGGGTCCACACTCTACCACTGGGGTATCCTCACAAGTATTTGAACCTAATAAATCAACAAATTAGCCACCAAACCAAACTTACCAAAACTACTGAGCCTATCAAATCAACCTATTAACACCAAAAAAGCTAAATGAAATGAGATTAAAATTCCCATTTAATATCATATCCTTTTAATATCTTATATCTAACTTTTTAATTATATCAATATGGTTTAGAAAACCTGCCTAATTTGGTTGGCCAGTTGCTTAAAATATGTGCCAAGTCTGGTTGCAGTAAGGATAGTAGTCTAGCAAATTGGAAATACTAACATACCTCCACAATGACTTTTTGTTATATAGAGATCAGTAACAGTATAAGTCCTGAAGACCAGCCCCCACAACTGGATAGGGAGCAACACCCCTTCTGAACAAAAAGAGGGCCAAAGTGTAAGTCCTAGGAATGTCCTTTGGGCATCAATTGGGCCATTTTCCTAGAAAAATATCCCCCTCCCAAATCTGTCAGGCATCACCCCCAATGGGCAGGTAATAGCATCGGACACCATTGACAATGTTTCAAAGCTTCTTGCTGGAAAATTGGGCATTGCACCTGATGCAATACCACTGACTGAACAGATGGCCCAATGACTGAGCATGGGCAGGTTGGGTGTCCTGAACCTATTTCCAACCAAATGGGCCCACCCCTATGTGGGGTGGCCTTGGGGGATTCCCGCTGCTCATCAGGCCAAATGCCATCACACCAACTGTCAGAAATGTAGTCAAGCCTTGGTTTAAATGTTTGAGGTCAAACTGACAGCGACTTGGCCTGCTACCAAATTTTTCAATGTCAGTTCCCAGGGAACTAACCTGCCCATTCCCAAATAATTTACTAGTTAGGTTGAACTTGTGGGACCCAATCCCAGCTTGTTTCCCCTCCAAATCAATGACTATTTAATCAGTTGCATCACACTGAGAAAATTGTTGGTCAAATCTTTCTTACTTAAATTTAATATTAAAACAACCTTCCCCAAAAATTCAGTTTTTATATGTTAAAAATTAAGCTGCCTTAGGGGAGGATACCCCATTGGTAGAATAGGAACCTCTACCACTGCCTCCCCAAGTTCAATTCTGGTACAGGAACTTTGGGTAGGGGATGACTGACTGTGTTGGCATTGTGCACCAATGCCCCAAACTGAGATAGCAAATAGCAAAGGCAGTCCATGGAGTACCTGTCTTATCATATGCTGCACATAGAGGTTTTCCAGATTTTACCCTCCTTTCCCATTCATTTAATTTCCCCTCAATTGGTGCAGTATCATCCCCAGGTCAGCCCACCTCAAATAAAATTTAAATTTAAAATTAAGCCGCCTTATCTGCTGATGCTCTTGTACCCCTAGGGGTTAACAGCCATGTGCATCTGGTACTTTATCTTGTGCCTATACAAAATTCTGGCTCACTGGCATATATTAATGGAACTCCTTTCCAGTTCCATATTTATCATATCAGCAGCAGTGCCTTGGGCATTCTGGTTTGCCATTCGGGTGCTCTGGCACCCTGGCTGGCAGGTCAGTCTAATTCTTACTTGCTGTTCACCTGACACAAAGGCCCAAGTGGACACCTGTCATAGGCGAGCAACTTGTTGCACATGGTAGATGAGTGCTGGGTGACCACTATTCCCCCCAAGAATAACCCATTCCCACCCCTTCCCACCTCCTCAACCCTGGTAAATTTAATAGAGGGGGTCTGCAGAGAGATTATGCATGCCAGGGGCCATGGACAGGCCCCTGGGACCCCCCATTCCCCAGGCAAACTATGTCCAAATTTTGAGGAAATAGCCTGCATCAACATTTAAGACTGGTATAAAAATTCCAGTCTGAGGGAAGCTGGCATAGACCGGCTGGTACCAGAAATCAGGTCAAGGCATGATTCAGATCTTGAACCAGGCTCCAAATGACCCAGACCTGTTGAAAAACTCTCTGAGATGGATTCAGGAAGTTCAGATTGCACAAGTAGCCCAATTGAGAGTTCAGACCAGTTTTCAAACAACTCAGCCCAGCAGCCCCAGCCTTCCAGAATGAATCTGGAAAATCCAAACCATGCAAACAGGCCAGCTCAGATGATTAGGGCCCAGATTGGCACCATCGACTTGGTTTGGTCCCAAAAATGTGAAAAAAATTTGCAAAGGTTTTTCTACCTTTGCCAAGATTTTTAACATCCCCCTCCCCACCAGCCAACCAAATCCCATCGCCAAACCCCAAATAACCAATCCAATATTACCTCCCCTATGCAATTTACCCAGTACTTAAGGCAACTGCCCCGCCTGGGGGTGGTTGTCAGCTCATTCTCTTATCTTCTCACACTTTGCGCTCAATAAACCAAGAATGCCCCATTCAACTAGCTGCAGCCTCCATCCGCTTTACTTTTTCTACTAAAAATTCCACCAATTGATCTGGTGAAGCACGCTGTCACCCAAGTCCTTATCCTGATGTTTGCTGACTTTTTTATCTGGTCACTCAACCCTGCCACGTGGTTATGGATCATAAATGCAATAAACCAGCTTGCCCCCAACAACAAACCTGCTGTCACATTCATTATTGTGTATCCATTTAATGTGAACCCTCCCATCTGTTTTACTGCTGAAATTTTTTAAATTGCTCCCCAGTTGGAGCAGCACCAGATTGGCCCTGCCTCACCGCTTGCAGACTTGGGGTCCATACTGGACCTGCCTGCTGATGGTTCAGCCCACTTGTGGGGCCTGGAGCACCCCATTCAGGAAAAAGCTCAGCCCTGACCCCCTTTGCAGGTCCATCCCTCCTCTGATCTCACCCCTTATTGCATGACAGCCCTTGTGTCACCCCTCACTGGTATGCAAGCTCACTTGTTTGAATCTGAAGGCCAGCAACCGTGAACCCTGGAGGAGTCGTCATCCTACCTGCCTCTCCCATCCTTGGGGGTTTCCCCACAAGACTTGCAGTTGCCCCCATTGCAACCAGCTGGTTTTCCTTGGGGCCTTTGGTACGTTAATGACCTTTTTCTTTACTCACATCCCTAATAGAACTCCACTCATACAAGTCGCTTGGACCTCTGTTCTATGGCATTCTGGGCTCTCCACTGGGCGCTCATGCACCCTGATTGGGAGCCCAGTCCAATTCTTTTCAGACAAATCCATGACAAACAGGTGGAGATGATCTAAGCTTTACTCAACCTCCTTTAAACGTGAGTTTAGTCCGAAAGGTGAATATATCTTTATCCCAAAAAAGAGATTTTTACAATGATTTTGTTTCTTTATCCTATTATCACCAAATAAAGTGGAGAATTATCTCCTTGGTACATGCTATGGGCTTTTATGGTTCCCTCAGGTTTGAGCATTTGTTAGTGAGATTCCCATGAAAATACTATACCCCAGCGATTTAACTTATATATAGTATTATCAAATTGGGATACCCTCAGGAAAAAAGTACCTTCTCATTTTATATCTGGATGAGGGGAATTTTATGAGAATTAGGGTAGATTATAAAAGTAAATCCGTCTACCGCTCCAGATAGGTTGATCAAGGCTCTAACTTCCCATCACGCTTTACCCAACTTTAGGAAGTTTTAAGATGTCTGCAAACTCCATCAAGATTTTTTACTTGGGAAAGGTTTACTCACATTCCATTATCAAGTTATTAATCAATAATAAAATTGCACCCAAAGCTAACTTTGTATTCACTTTAATTTACAATATACTATTAGTTTGGTTTTAAGATGTCAATAAAAGGTGAAAATAAGATTACAGTTGAGTTAAGTGATTGTACAGCCATGGAGCTTGTTAAATAATTAAACTGCACTGCCACACTTTATTAGTTACTACCCAGAGCAACAACCAGAATACCGCTAGTACAGCCATCTAAGAAGTTTGATTTAAGGTGAGTAGGGAGAATACTTACATCAGCCAGCTAAACTTAAAATTGGAACCCATACTGGAAATTATTATCTAATTTCTTAATTTGATAAATAGTTAAAAATCAGAAGGTTCTATATTTATACAAATGATGGAAGGGAGGAGTGAAAATGTAAAGACGTTAGGACCTGCTGGGGACTGCTGCCCTCTAAACTCTTTATTTGAAGAATAGGATAACGGTGCATAAACTCCTGGGAATATATTAAAAATTGAGGAACAGAGGATTATTATATAATCTGCTATTGATGTTGATTTATATCTGACCTAACCATCTGGAACAGTATCAATTTTGTTACATGGATTTTTTTCCAGCGCAGAACTACCTGGCGAGCTGGCAATACTTTGTGTGAAAGCTGACAGGGTGCACCCAATACCTGGGAAGGTAAAGATGGTCTAATATTTTAATCAGATAAATTTGGAACACCCAAACCTGTTGGGTCAGGATCATCTTCACTGGCATTAGGGGTGAAAGTTGGAGGGGTGACTTTGAAATTAGAGAACAATTCAAAATATTCCATTTTGCCAAGTATTGACTTACCACTATTAGTGAAACTCAAACTAGATGGGAAGCCATCTTAGAAATGGATAGTTTCACCCTTGCTATTGGAGATGGTTTTTACATGAGCAGGCTTTTACCACTTCTTGGTCCTTGTTGAAATCCTGGCATCAGGGTGCTCACAGGTGCTTTGGCACATAATTTCAACAAAATTGAACCCTCACTGAGTATTACAGCTCTCAACTGCTTGTTTTAGATTCTTGGTATAAAAAAGACCACAGATATAAGTAAATTTATTATTTTATTGATATTGAAATTTGGGATAAAAGGTGATCCCTTATTACAAAATGACTCCCAGTAATTAGGGTACATAAAGGCTAGAATTGGATGGGTGAGAGGAATCATAATAGGTAGGGGTAGCTCAATTTAAAATGATTTTTCAGCTTTTAGAGCTCTCATAAATCTTTTTATTTCAATTGGATTTAATTTTTAGGTGTTGAGACGACAGCTGGGATGACACACCCATAGGGTAACATATTGATATAGTCTCTTAATCATTTATTTTGAAAATATCTTTCAGTCCAGCTTATTACTGAGTTCTTAGTTTGGTTAATGGTAAAACATCTTTATCCAACTGAACCCCCTTCAGTTCTATAAAATGGAAAAGTTTTTTACCTTAGGAAGTTGCATTAAATTCATGCTGGTTCATGGGTGGAAGTTCAAGTCAGTTCACCTGTTCCACTGGGGGTTCAAAGTAAGCTCAACAGCATGAATAAGTCTATTTGGCACCAAAAATTCTTATTGACTAGTCATACAACCAATTGTCTAAAATTACCCCGTTAAGAATGCTGGGGGCGAATAAAGGCATAGAAACTGGCCATGCACTCAGTTGATAGCAACTCCAGAAGCCAGAGACTTGATAGAATTTTCATCACCCCTCTTATAGGTGAAAATGAAAGTTACTTCCCAAATAGAACCAAGATTCCTGTTCCGGGTAGTGACACAGTTATGAAATATAAAATCAGGTCAGATAATTGAAAAGAGGGTAGATGAGGTCTGAGCTCCCTAAGAAGTTTGGACCTCTTTGGTGATAGTTTTAGCTAAATTGTTAATACCATTGGATTGTAGCTAGATGTTATGTTGAGCCAACCTTTTCATGGACTATTCAGGATCATCATTAATAGAAGAAAAAAATATCTTTAGCTAGAAGAGAGGTACCCCAGGCTCTCGACTATATAGGACGTGGATTGGAGACATTTTGAAGATCTGGTGATAGCTAATCTGAAAGGCCATAAGGGCACTAGGAAAGAACTTTATCAAGTGTAGAGGGTCTGATGCGGTCATTTTTCATAGCATGGATACAGATGTTCCATTAACAATATAAGGGTACCATTTGTCAAAGGGTTATAAGGAGCTTAGAAAAGTTGTGCTTTCATGGAAGTAGCAATGTCTTTGGCAACACTGGAGATGTAATTATTATTGGTGTCGCAGAGGAGAACTTGGGGCAACCATGGGTGGAGAAACAATACTGATGATGGAAGGTGGCGGTAGCTTTAGCAGTTTAAGCCGGGAGAGCCACTCCTTCAATCCATTTCATGAAGAGATCAATAACTACTAGTATGTAGCGATTCCCACTGGTAGTCTGAGGTAGAGGACCTACCAAATCTGGACGTATCATGTAAAATGGTTGCTGAGGGGTGGTATGGTGATACTGATATTTGGCCTTAAGAGTGAATTGCATTTTTAATTTAAGCAGGCATCTAGGTCTTTGATAAGAGTACATGATTCTCTCCCAGTAAAACCAATTGTTAATCCACTACATAAGGTTTTCTCACTTCACCATGACCAAGTGTAGAGTGGACCTCCAGGATGAAAGGTACTCGTTTTGAGGGATGAAGATAGGCAGCCAATTTGCCCCTACTAATTTAAATATGACTTCCCACTCTCCACCTTGGTGTTAAGGAGTATCTCACTAGCATTTTATTAACGTGATCATCCTAATCTTCCCTATCATTAGGGGTCATAAAGGGGCAATCTCATCTAGTGTAATCTCTCAGCTTTACTATTATCTAAATGAAGATTAGGTAGCTGAGTCAATCCATTGCATTCATGTGGCGGGTTCAAAATCAGTTCAATCTTTATATCATAGTGTAGAGCCTAAAACCCAATAAGCTAGTCGTATAGTATGATTCTTCATATTTTGTAGCCATTTTAAGGAGTCAATGTAAGTAACCACTGTGAAGGTAGTTCCATGCAAGAAATTGATAATGGTATCACCGCTCATAAGACATGTAAGGCACTCCTTATTTGTGATGCTTAGTTGCGTTCAAATTTTAGACAACATCTTGCTCAAGTATAAAACTGGATGCTCTAAACCGTCTTTCATTCAATTGGGCCAGAATAATTCCAACGGCATAGTCAGAGGCTTTAGTAAACAAGGTAAAAGGTTTATCATAATCTTGGTGCAGAGTATAAGAAGTTTTTCTAACAATTGTTTAAGCGTCTCAAAAGCAGCTTTTTGTTCAGTTTTTAATAGAAAGGAGTGTTCTTAGTCATTAGTCAAATGAGAGGCTCACTAAGCTGGGCGAACTTTGTGGCGAATTGATGGTCATACCCCATCATGCCCAGAAACACCTGGATATCTCAGAGGTTTTGAATAGTAGAAATTTTAAAATAGCTTCAACCTTATCTTGTAAGGCTAAAATTTTTCTTGTGAGATGGCGTGTCTGAGGAATCTTATTTCATCTGCAAAAAAGTACATTTTGCTGGCTTTAACTTAATGTTAGACGCACTTAAGCGTTGAAAAACTTCTTTTTAAATGAGTAAGATTATCACTGTAAGTTTTAGAAAGGACTATGATATCATCAAGATAGATGATCACACAACTTAACTTAATATATTGTAAAATGTGATCCATTGCTCACTGGAAGGTTATGGGTGCATTTTACAGCCCCTGATGTAGTCAAGTGGGTCATAAAGAGGCC
>JAKSZP010001053.1:0-13346 GCA_022478985.1 Massospora cicadina | reverse complement strand
AGGATTTCAAGCATCCTAAGCATGAGTCGCTTGTGCTCTAAATTAGTCAGCAGAACAAATTTGGACAAATTATAATGGATTCATCAGCTTTCCACAGGAAACTCCCATAAATATCTACAGATGGCATTTTGGCCAAAGCCCCAAACCTAAACTCAATTATATATAACATTAGGTAGTATCAAATTATCCGATTAGCCAGCAATTACGCCTGACTAACTGAAACCCCTAATTTGGATACTATCAGAAGGATTCATCTGGTTAAAATCACAACTTTGCCCTCCACTTAACCAGATGATATCCTTCAGCGCAACCCACGCTGATGGTGGGTTAAGACCTCCCAGCGCCCTCATGAAGGAGCGCTGGTCTTAACCAGTGGCTTTCGCCACTCCATAACCAAACCTCCAACTACTCAAGCAGCCCACTAGCGGAACTCCCCCTGTAGTGAGCATCACTAATGCAAAATCAACCATGGGCTCCGCTAGTGTGCCAGGCCAACCAGTATGAAGACTGGTGGCCCTTTGCTGTTTCGCCTTCATTGGTGTATTAACCCCTACAAGTCCTGCGTCCAACCCACCAACTAACCACCAACAGCTTCATCTTTAGCCCCATGCATCCTCAGTGTGTGCCCTGGCAAGTCCTGCCCCCTTCCTGGGTGGCTCAGGTACTCCTGCGCTGCCCCATCCTCGTGACCCTTCACCAACCCATCTGGGCATGCCCCGGTGAGTCCATCCCACTTCTTGGGCAGCTATGGCACCTCCCACGCTGCACCCCTCTAGGGTTGGCAGCCTTTCAGCGCATCCGCTGGTAGCCAGCTGTCCAGGTTTCCGCAGGTTCCTCATAAGGAAAAGGCATGAGAGCTGATAGTGCTGGCCACTCCAGGTGTGATCACCTGCGCCTATTGGGGATCTCCTATTACACCTTCCCCACTCTAGTTGCACTAAGATACTTCAGACAAACAGAAAAAATGGGCAAAAGAGAGATGTTAATTATGAGGAAATGAAAGACTATTTATACTACTTTCAGGGCTACTGCGCACAAGTTCTCTTTGGCAAATAAAATACTATAAAACCCATCAGCCTTTTGATTTCAAACCTCTATCAAATCATAAACTTCATTCATTCATACTTCATTGTGATTCCCTCCAGATCTGCTTATCTGATCACCAAATACAAAATTAGTTCAATCCATTCTCATCATAAGTCGCTGGTCGATCATATATAAATTGTAATTAATAGGATTTTGAGAATCCTTGGCATGAGTCACTTGTGCTCCAAATTAGTTAGCAGAACCATTTCAGATGATTCATATTGGATTCATCTGCTATCCACTGGAAACTCCCACAAAGATCTTCAGATGGCATTTCGGCAGTGAATGCAGCTTCTGCTGAACTAAACTCCATTTAAATATATAACATTAAATAGTATCAAACAAGGAGATTAGCCAGCAATTACGCCCAACTAACTGAAACCCTAATTCAGATACTATTGGAAGGATTTATCTGGTTAAAATCACGACACTTACTAATAAAACCATCATTGTCAAAAAAATCAAGAGATAGGGAAAGGTCTACTAATTCCCTTGAAGAGAATAACAGTTTCTTATTTTTGGGTCAATGTTGTATATGGGTACACCAACGACCAGACTTGTGTAATCTGCCTAATGTCCACATTCACAATAACCTAACCTGGATGAGCTTAAACAAGTTCATTCCCTATTGGATACCTATAGTGATATTTTCTCCCAAAACGAGATAGATTATGGGCATTCGAAGGGATGGAGTCACTCCATTGATGTTGGTAATGCCCAACTTATTTGATCTAAACCTTACCATAATTCTAAGGTTAAAGAGCGGCAAATGAGGGTTGAACTCAAGCAGTTATTAGACGCTTGGGTATTAGTACCGTCACAAAGCCCTTGGGCATCCCCTCTCTTTCTGATCAAATAGAAGAATGGAGGTCATTAGGTAGTCATGGACTACCGTAAACTGATTAACCTCACTAAAAAAGACAGCTATCCTATCCCCTGATTAGATGATGCTCTTGCACAACTCTCTGGCTCAAAAGTTTCTCAGCCAAGGAATTTAGCCAGCGGATATTGGCAAATGGAACTTTCTCCTCAATATCAGGAGAAATGTGCTCTTATTTATAACGAAGGCTTTTTTCAGCCTACCCGCCTACCCCAAGGGCTGTGCAAAGCGCCGGCATCCTTCCAATGTGCAATGGATCAAATTTTGTGGGACCTCAAACTAAGTTGTGTGATTGTCTATCTTGAAGGAATCACCGTCTATTATGCAACATTCACCAATCATCTCGCTCATTTAAAAGAAGTCTTAACGATTGCGGGCTTCTAACATTAAGTTGAAACCATCAAAATGCACTTTCTTCTAAAAGAAGCTCAATTTCCTCAGACATGACATCTTCAGGAAGGGATCTAGCTTTTACAAGATAATGTTGAAGCTATCTCTAAAATGCCTGCCCCTAAAACCTCAAGGACATTCAGGTATTTCTGGGTATAATGGGTTATTACCATCAGTTCATCCCCAAGTTTTCCAAGCTCAGCGAGCCTCTCATCCGACTATTGGCAAAAAACATCCCTTTTTATTGGGGTATAGAACAAGCTTAGCATTCGAAACACCAAGTTAGCTTCAGCAACACCCTACCCTACGCCACCCCATTTATGGAAAACCCTTTATATTGTTCACTGATGCCTCAGACTATGTCGTTGATGCCATAGTGGCCCAATTAGACAGTAATGGCGTAGATCATCCGGTCTCCTACTTCAGCAAGATGTTGTCAAAAGCTGAACGTAACTATAATGTTACAGAGAAGGAGTGCCTGGCGGTATTACTAGCCGTTAAACATTACTGCCATTTCCTATATGGCACTACCTTCACTGTGGATACTGACCACGCCTCCTTAAAATGGCTACAAAACATGTAGGATCCCACTGGACGGTTGGCTCGTTGGGACCTTAAACTTCAACATTATGACATGAAAATTGAGCACCGAGTGGGGACGTGTCATATGAATATGGATGATTTGACTCAGCTGCCTATCCTTCAACTGGACAACAGTGAAGCGGAGAGATTACATGATCTCCTTATTACCCCTGAAGCCTGGGACGATGAGGATGACCCCATCCAGAAAATTCCAGCATGACATTCTCACAACACTAAGGTAGAAAGTGAAAAGCTATATAAGCAGGTAGGAGTAACATGATGCCCTATCTGCGACCTTCAGAGCGGGTACCAGTGATCATAGACGCCCATTCCATCCTTGCCATGGTGGAGTAGAAAGACGTATGAATGGATCAAGAAACAGTACTATTGGGAGAGTATCATGGAATTTATTATTCATGTCTTGGATGCCTGTTTAACCTGTAAAAAGCAGTCTCGCTTTAAGACCAAATATCAATACCAAAACACTACTTTCAGCAACCTTTTCACATAATCAGTTTAGACGTTAGAGTACCGCTACCCCAAACTACCAGTGGGAATCGTTAAATTCTGATAGGTATTAACCACTTTATAATTATGAATTGAAGCAGTGACTCTCCCTGCTTAAACTGACAAGCTACCGCAACTTTACTCCACCAATCAATCTTCACCCTCCATGGTTTCCCACAGATCCTCCTATGCAACAATGGGAAGAATTTTACCTCCAAAAATGGTCAAACTCCTGGCTAACTCTATGGGCACCCAGCAGCTTTTTTCCGCCCCTTACAACCCTGCTACCAAAGGACTATAGAATTGATAAATGGAACTTTAGTATCCTATTACAAAAAAGGCCCCCTCCGACCCTCTGCATTGAGATAAGTTTTTGCCCAGTGCACTCATGGCCTATCGCATTATTTATCATCAAATTCTAAAAATGTCTCCACTCCATGTTTGTATGGTTGGGAACCTGACATACCTGCCCTGTTGTCAAAAGATGTCTTTTCAGCCAGGACGGATGACCCATCCCAGGCCATGAGGATGTTGGCCCAAAATATTATTTAATTACAATTGGAAGCTATGACTAAACTAGCCAGAACTGTCACTATAGATGGTCAAGCAGCCAGTGAAATCATATCACCTTTACCCTCTTTAGCTCTCTGACATGGTGTTATATCATCATAACCATATTACTCCTAGAATTGAGAAGCTAGGATCCATCTGGGAAGGACCATTTGTCATAACCTACAAAAGGG
Source organism: Massospora cicadina (assembly GCA_022478985.1). NCBI lineage: Eukaryota > Fungi > Entomophthoromycota > Entomophthoromycetes > Entomophthorales > Entomophthoraceae > Massospora > Massospora cicadina. The sequence goes on along the minus strand of JAKSZP010001053.1, from coordinate 9,158 downwards.
GTGACAAATATTCTATCAAGTCACTTGCTTCTGAAGTTGTGATCAACAGAAATCATGGTCAGTTTCTTCACCCTTAATCTCCCCTCACCATCCTTGAAGGGGGTAACTTTGGACAGACGGTTGTTCAACTAGAAAATAATAATAATTTGGAGGAGAATAACTCCAATTTTAATTTACTAAAGGCCTATCCAATTTTTGGTGGAAGCTGGCCTCTCAGAGTAAGTCAATTACTCCATCTCTTCGGCCAAACATGCCTATAATAATGATAGGATTATGCAAATCACTGGAAAAATCAGGAAAGCCATTAAGAGGTCTCCTGCGTCATACATCCAATTAACTGCAAACTCCAGCATGGAGACCAGGCCCTTTTATAGGCCTTGATGGAGTCACGTCAAGTGAAATTAATTTCACTCAGGGTGATTGGCTCTGATATATCAATTCGTTACCTCATAGCTTTGTTTTACCAATTCTTGACCCTCCATCATCTATTCTGACAAAGCAAGGCAAGTTTTTGAGAGATCCAATAGGTTGAACCCTCATATTTCTTAAATAGGCTTATGCTAATAATAGATTAATCAACCATTTCGCTTCAAGCCTTAATTTCGTTTTGATAATAAGAAGTGCATTTGTATAAGGGTTGTTTCTTAACCCGCTCACTGATAATAATAAAACTTTTTAAAAACCAACCTTTACTCTAAGTTTTAAGTTTTAGTATTTTATTTAGTGGTAATAAACCTGTGACGATTGAGGTCTATCCTCAGCATCACATTGCCCTGATCTTTGGTAAGACAGGGCAGGCTGTGTCTGTATGTATGGAGGAGGAGGGGGCGTTGGTTCTGGCAAGGACGCCTAAGGGGCCGGAGCTTGGAGTAGGCCAAGGAGCAAGATGGGCGTCCAAGTCAGAACAAAACGGAAAACGAGTAAGATGGGTAGTTTCGAGATTCGATTTGGATTTAAATTGAGAATGGAATGAAATGGGTGCTTGGGAGTTTCGCGGTTTGATTGGGATTCGAAATGGAACAGGTGCGGAACTGTTGAGGATTGGAACTGGTACAGAACCCTTGAGTAAAGATTCCGCGATCCTGCTATAAGGTTTACACCAAACATCATTCAAGTTGGCACCATAAGCTTATATTATATTTTATTTTAGCTTTTAGCATGTGTATATAGGAAGGAACTGGGAGCTGGAGGCTTCTCAGTTCTGTTTTCTATCAACTTGGTTAAATATTAAATAAAAGAACCTAAAATTCATATATCTATAATTTGGGTTTATTTTAAAGATATTGCCTAACTGCAGCCATGTTTGGCTTAAATCAACAAGAATTGGACTTTGAGAGTGAGCTTGGGAGGGCTATTGCCTCCCTTTATACCTTGTCTTGGAGTCAAGGCATGTTGCTGGGGTTAAGTATACTTGCAACTGTCTTCCAGGGGGTGCTTGTCCAATCTTATAGCGCGCACCAGGAGAGTAGTATCAGAGTCCTGTCAGCCCTATGGTCTTTAACATGGATCTTGTTGCCCAACTCATTCATGGCTCATTGGAAGGAGCCAGTGCGTTACATTAAACAGAACTCATTTACTTTCCTGTCGTTGTGGTGGCAAGCAAAAGAGGTGCCAGAAGAAGTTGTGTTTCCAATGTGGTATAACCATACTGCAACACTCTTGATGGTGATATTCTCCACCGCCTTTTTGCTTCATGAATTATACTGGGTTTTAAAGTGTGTGTCCCGGGATGGTGGGAAAGTGGTAGGGCCTGGGAAGGACAAAGGAAGAATTCCCACGGTTTTAAAATCGGAAGACCTGAAACTGATCCACCAGATGTTTAGCCGGGTTCAGTTTCAGGGATGACTGACAAAGGCAGCGGGTGGAGAGGATTCGTTTGCCTTGCAGTTAAGTCAGGTTCTGTTGGCACTTCCAGTAAAGCAGTCAAACTGGGTGCGAGAACTTTTAGAAGAGCAGTCAGGGTTACCTGTATCGGTGGAGGAATGTCTGGATTGGATTGACCGTGCAGCATGTCCAGATGAGGCGCAGGATTCGGCCTGGGCGGCGTTACTGCAGTGTGGTCAAGGGAAGAAGTCAGTGGAGGAGTATGGCCAGATGTTCCGCGCATTGGCAAGAGCAGCAAAGGCCCCTGAGTCTCAGCTTCCACGCATGTTTCGCCAAAACTTGCAAGCTGATTTATTATTGGCAAGGGCGGCGGTGAAACCTGCAGCGACATTGGAGGAAGAGGTGGGTTTAGCCTTGCAGGTAGAGCGACAGTTGAGTTTGGTATGGTCCCGTCAGGAATTTGTGCGACCCCCAGGGGGATTCCGAGGACAGAGTGGTGGAAGAAGGGCAGGTTCAGAGCCCATACATGGTTCTAAGGGGTTTAGCTATGTGGAGGAAGGAAAGAAGAGTCAAGGAAATCCTGAGGGTATGGTTGAGGTGCGGGAGACAGGGATTCCCATCGAGATTACCACTCAGGATCCTGAGGCTCAGAATAAGAAGGCTCCTTATAATTTTCGCAAGAAGCTGGTGAATCCGGTGCCTCAAAATAAACCGCTTACTTCATCTTATCTTTATCTGGTTTTGCCCGTCAATGTGCTTGTGGGGGATGAAGGAAGGGATTGCGGTGAAGTTCTAGCTTTGATTGACACCAGAGCCGGGGAGAACTATGTTGAGATGAAGTGGGCAAGAAGCCACGGATTGTCATTACAGAAGGATGGATGGGTGACGTTGGCAGACGCCTCCAAAAAAACGGCGGTATGGCGAGTGCAGGCCAAGGTCCTGTTGAGGCAAGGCCCGGAGGTATTCAGGGAGGAGCTTCACGCCGTAGCTCACCTGCCACATTCAGTGGTGCTGGGGATGAGATGGTGGCATCATTTCTGCCCACAGTTTGATATGAAGAGAGAGAGGGTTCTGTTGTCGCCTAGAGGTCAGGGGATGTGTGAATGGACGTTTCAGTCCCAAGATTCGTTGGTGAAGCACATGGGTGGAATCACCTCAAGTGTGTCAGTGGAAGGATTGCCGAGGGAGTATCAGGATTTTGCGGTGGTGTTTGAGCCTAAAGGTGATGCGCCTTTTTCACCTACAGGGGATTTTGCATTTGGATTCCGGTTCAAGGAAGGCTCTGAGTTACCAAAGGGCTGTCCAGTCTATCCATTGAATCAACGGGCCTGAGAGGCATTGGAGGATTATGTCCATAAGATGCTGGATATGGGTTTGATTGTGCCTTCCAAGTCGCCGGTGGTTTCGCCAGTCCTGTTGGTTCCCAAGTCAGGGGGGGAGTTACGTCCTTATGTTGATTTCCGACGCCTTAATGAGGTGACGGAACCTGACCCCTACCCAATGCCACTCATGGAGAGCATTCTGCCCATGATCTCCGGATGTGGGGTGTTCACCAAATTGGATTTGGTGGACGCTTTCAATCGAATTCCTGTTCGCCCTGAGCACCAGCAGTATACGGCATTCAAATGTCATCTGGGAAACTTCAAGTACAGGGTTATGCCATTTGGGCTACGCAATGCCCCTGCAGTTTTCCAGCGCATGATTGATCATGTATTGGGAAACTTAGTGGGTAGGTGTTGTGTTGCTTATATGTATGACATCCTGGTGTTTTCCAGATCGGCACAGGACCATGTGAGGGATGTGAGAAGTGTGTTGGAGGTGGTTAGGAACGCGGGCTTCAAGTTGAAGCCGTCCAAGTGTGAGTTCAATTAGGAATCGGTGTCCTTCCTAGGGAACGTGGTCCTCCAAGAAGGGATAGCGATCTGTCCTGATAAGTTGCGGGCGGTGCAGGAATGGAAGGTTCCTGGGAATAGGACTGAAGTGCGAAGATTTTTGGGGGTGGTAAATTTCGTGCGGAGGTTTTCTAGGGATCTGGCCCAATGGGCTGTGCCGTTGACAAGACTGACGGGGGACGTGCCGTTCATTTGGGGGGAGGCTGAGGAGAGGGAATTTCAGCAAGTGAAGACGAGTCTGCTGACAGCCCCAGTTCTGGCGCACCCTGACCCAAACAAACCATTCGTGGTAGAGACTGACACGTCAAATTTTGCACTTGGAGCCATGTTGTTGCAGGAGGGTAAGGATGGGGTTGAACATCCTGTCTGTTACTTCAGTCAGAAGATGGCACCAGCTGAAACCAACTATCCAGTTTACGATAAGGAACTTTTGGCAATAGTTGCAGCTTTAGGGAGTGGCAACACCACCTATTGTATGCCAGGCACCCAGTTGTCATCCGAACGGACCATTGAGCCTTAGAATACTATAAGTCCCCATGCCTGATGAACCAGAGGCAGGCCCGGTGGCACTTAGAGTTGGTTCAATATGACCTGCGGATTGAATACAAGCCGGGAAAACAAAATATCTTGCCAGATTTATTGAGTCGTGATTCTGAACTGGTGTTTTCCGATGAGGAGTTGAGGAAGTTCAATACAGCCACGATGTTGCCACAGAACCTGTTTGCAACGATCCAGGGCTGGAGAGAAGGGATGGCAGGAAGAATCCGGACTGCACAGCAAAGATGTGAGCTGAGCCAACGGATAAGAGAAGAGACAGGAGAAGGTGAGGCAAGCAGGGGGCATGCGGGATTCTCAGTTTGGGGTGGTATCATACGCCATGAGGGAAGGATTTGGGTCCCTGTGAAGAGTCTGCAACAAGAGGTAATGGCAGCTAATCACGACCATCCTCTGGCAGGTCATCCCGGTTAAGAGAAGACGTTAGATCTTGTTCGCCATCACTATTTGTGGAGAGGTGTGGGTGCGGTGGTGCGGAAGTATGTTTCGCGTTGTGTGGTTTGCACCAGGGCAAAGGCCCAACGGGTGGCACTGGGGGGGGAAATTGAAGCCGCTTCAAATTCCTTTTAGGCCATGGTCCTCAGTGAGTGTGGACTTCATCACAGGACTGCCCAAATCACAGGGGATGGATGCCTTGATGGTGGTGGTGGATCGCCTGACTAAATATGCAGAGTTTTTCCCTTGTCAGTCAACCATTTCTGCAAAGGTGGAAGGACAGATTTTGTAAATAAGGTTTTCTCCAGACATGGGGTGCCTGAAGAGATTGTGTCGGATCGTGGTCCACAATTTACATCTAAATTTTGGCTCCACATGTTGGGGAATCTAAGGATCAAGGCTTGCCATTCGTCAGCATACCATCCTCAGTCAGACGGCCAAACTGAGAGAGTAAATCAGATATTGGAGCAATATTTGAGGTGCTATGTCTCAGGGCGGCAGGATGACTGGGTATATTGGGTGAAGCTGACTCAATTTGCTTATAACAATCATAAGCATTCATCCACGGGTATGACCCAGTTTTTCGCAAATCATGGCCAACACCCAGAGGGTATGGGGCCCAGGGAGCAAGGTTGGAATCCAGCGGCAGATGAGCTGTCGCGAGATACCTGGGACACCCTGGAGCTCCTGAAGAAGAATTTGGTGGTGGCGGTCGCAGCTCAGAAGAGGAAGGCGGACCGGCATAGATCTGAAGGTAGAGCTTTCAAGAAAGGTGATTGGGTCTTGGTGAATGCTCAGAACTATGCCTTGCCTGTAAGGAGCCAGGAATTGGGGGCCGGTGGCGTTGGGCCCATATCAGGTAGTGAGGGCGGTGAACGAGGTGGCATTTGAGCTGAAGCTCCCAGAAGGGTCAAGAGCCCATCTGGTGTTACATGTATCGCAGCTCAAGCCATTCTTTGGCCAGCCACCTGAAAGGGCTTCTCCTTTATTTCCAGCTGGAGGAGGAGCCAAAGAGTATGAAGTTGAGGAGATTCTTGACACCAAAGTGGTGCGAGGATGTCGTTCATTCTTAGTACGTTGGGTGGGTCATCCTATTGAGGAGTCCACATGGCAGTCAGCTAGGGATTGTGCCCGATGTCCTGAGAAAATCCAAGTATTTCCTGTCTAGGGGGGGTGATGTGACGGTTGAGGTCTATCCTCAGCATCACATTGCCCTGATCTTTGGTAAGACATGGCAGGCTGTGTCTGTATGTATGGAGGAGGAGGGGGCGTTGGTTCTGGCAAGGACGCCTAAGGGGCCGGAGCTTGGAGTAGGCCAAGGAGAAAGATGGGCGTCCAAGTCAGAACAAAACGGAAAACGAGTAAGATGGGTAGTTTCGAGATTCAATTTGGATTTAAATTGAGAATGGAATGAAATGGGTGCTTGGGAGTTTTGCAGTTTGATTGGGATTCGAAATGGAACTGGTGCGGAACTGTTGAGGATTGGAACTGGTACAGAACCCTTGAGTAAAGATTCCGCGATCCTGCTATAAGGTTTACACCAAACATCATTCAAGTTGGCACCATAAGCTTATATTATATTCTATTTTAGCTTTTAGCATGTGTATATAGGGAAGGAACTGGGAGCTGGAGGCTTCTCAGTTCTGTTTTCTATCAACTTGGTTAAATATTAAATAAAGAACCTAAAATTCATATATCTATAATTTGGGTTTATTTTAAAGATATCGCTTAACTGCAGCCATGTTTGGCTTAAATCAACAAGAATTGGACCTTGAGAGTGAGCTTGGGAGGGCTATTGCCTCCCTTTATACCTTGTCTTGGAGTCAAGGCATGTTGCTGGGGTTAAGTATACTTGCAACTGTCTTCCAGGGGGTGCTTGTCCAATCTTGTAGCGCGCGCAACAGGAGAGTAGTATCAGGAGTCCTGTCAGCCCTATGGTCTTTAACATGGATCTTGTTGCCCAACTCATTCGTGGCTCATTGGAAGGAGCCAGTGCGTTACAAAACCCCTTTTCTTAATTTCGGCAGTTGATACAAATACTTCTACTAACTTATTGTTGAAATCAGGGGCTATTCAGCACCTGTGAGCCTCCTAAAAACCCTGATTCCAACAATTAACACTTTCAAACTTCTGATGGCTGGTTCTCTTAATGATGTGTACTAATTGTAAACTTTCAAAGTGTGGCTAATTTTAGCTCTCCAGTCTAAAGCACAAGTTTCTGATATGTGCATTGTATATGTCAATTGTAAATAATTGAGTTGCAAAAGTATGAAGACTATCACCTTAGTTAATTTCCCACAGTCAATTTGAGTATAATGTTCAACGCTAGACTGGTGTTTGCCCTTTATAATCCTTGAAAGCCTTTTTGAAATAGAAAGAAACATATCCCTCTTAATCTTTCTTTTGGTAGAGCATAACCTACTAATAGGTTCAGATTCTATTCCCTTCTATTTAAAGCAGAGTTTGCAGAGATCGAGATAGCATTAAAAAGACAAAGGATAGCCTATTTTTAAATCCTTGTTAAAGAGTACAATATACATTGAATGCAAGACAGTCTAATTTTTACAAATCTTAAAGATATATGAATCTAAATATGCTTCATTAGAATAAAATACAAGGGAATTCATAGGTTTTCAGTGTTCAACTCTTCTGTTGTCACACCATTTTGTATTGGCAGCCGTCAACACAAGATTTACCCTCCAAAGTCACCCCTAAAGAGGATCTTCTTCATCAGTCTAGTTTGATTCCACCACAGACTAGAAATGCAACTTTTCAGGGTTGAATTAGAGAATGTTTCCCAATGCTTTCTCTCAACCCAAGTATATTACCCTATTAGGTTAGCAACCTGGTTAGGTAATGGGACCTTATACCTATAAAAAGCAGGTCATATTACCTTAAAGTTTAATTCAAAAGTTGATATCAGAGGTGTCATCAATTGCCTAGCAATTATTAGATCCCTTAGTCAATTGGTGAAAACTATTATTAAATCCTACAATTAAAAAATTTACCATTACTGAAATCAATAAATAAATCACATGTTTATTGGGGATCAACCCCAAAGAAACATTAGTCAAACAATAGGATCAAATCCCAGTGGATTAGTTAATTTAAGAAAATAATATTCCACTGAACAATAGTTATTATTTGAGATGATAACTCCCACATCCACCAGCGGGCCTCATCCCCTAGTGGATAAGCAGAACTATTATAATTGAATAAGCTGGATAATGTGGCATATCAAAATTTCTACACATCCCCCGCTTGACCAGATCTACCAGTGATGAGGTATTTTATGAGGCAGACACTGCTTTGTTTATGGCCCAAGTATGCTAGCATGGTTTAAATTTTATTTCTCATAGTACATATTTTTTTTTTTGCATAATGTGTCCCTGTTTAGTCCTTTTTCTTAGTGCATTTCCAATTCATGACCTTCTTGCTGCTGCCACCATAGAGAGTAGTTCTATAGCCCTATACCAAGCCAGAAATAATTTTTGTTGTTATTGCTATTAATAGATCTAGAAAGCCTGTATTTCCATCAGGTTGGTCTTCTATGACACCTTGTTGTTTAAACAATCTGCTCAGGCAAATTTCCCAAATCCTTGTTTCCTGAGCTCCCCTAGGCTGAGCTCTCCATTTTTGATCAGAGTGAATCTTTTAAACTCCTTTTCCTCAGGGCACCTTACAGAAGATTCAATTTCAACCCAGACTGATACTGCCATTGATAAAGGTCTTCTTTGATTCTGATGTCATTCATCCCCCTCATCATATGAAAATGGTAGGTGGGAACACTACCAGATGCTTTTAATCACAGCAAATAGAAATCAACACTTAAATATTTTAATTTTCTATATTTTTTTATCTATATATATTTTTTATTTTATTTTTTCTCTTATAAATTTCTTTTTTGCAATGAGACTTATCCTATTTTTAGGTTTGGAGGTCAATATTTTCTTTTTCACTACTCTGATTTAGAGTTTAAATATGGAGTTTAACCTGCTGTTATGGCTCAGCGGTCTCTTTTTAAGCTTTAACCAATAGTTCTGGTTCAGAGGTCCTCCTGGAACTTATCCTGAAATTGTAATTCAACGGCCTTCTCAAGTTTTGACCAATACTTTGGAACTTAACCTATTGTAGTTAGGTTCCACTGTTCCATGGAAATCATTGCAATTTGCTATCACAAAGATCCAATATTATATGTATTTGGTATGAACCCTCTTCACTATATGAACATCAGTGATATTTTTAGTATATAAGCATCTCTCGCTGACTTGGGCAATAATCTCAAATGGTCACATCCACTAGCCTCCGTTATTGACTTTTCACAGATTCTGACAGGTCCCAATCTTAATATATATTTTGTTAGCTGGCAATTGATTCCTCTGATAACATAAAATATGACTTTATCATCAATCAACAGTTCTATCTGATCATATTTAAAAACTTTATAAGAAT
>JAKSZP010001052.1:0-13373 GCA_022478985.1 Massospora cicadina | reverse complement strand
GGAACTTCTTGAAAAATTTTTCCTCTCTCTGAAGTTTCCTTACTTGTTCACCACAAACTCTTAAGGACCTTGGCCACCTACCTTCTTTGGCACGTGGATGGAGCAATGAGTGCTCACCACTGAACAACAACAACTTGACCTCCAAGCAGCAATTACTTCTCTAAAAAAAGAAGTACATAAATTAAGCCAGCTCTTGATAAAAAGTCAGCTCTCAATGCCACTCAAAACGAGTAGATCTAATAGTTGACAATCTTAACTATCTGTGGAGACAATTAGATGCACTTAAACCTCAAGCATATTCCCAAGAAACTGCCTCATCATTAGGTGAAAGTGCTGTCCCTGTGTCAGTTCATGTCTCTTATCATCCAACTCCCCTAAGTGGTACATTTAAATCTTCGTTCAAAGAAAAATATGTTCCTTGAGAGAAGTATTTAAGCCTTTTTTGTATTGTTATGAAAGCCCTATGGAGAAAGCGACTGACCATCAATGACTCAAGCATTTGACTAACTGTCTTAGCTTTATGGCTCAATACATTATTGTCCCCCATCTGATGCATTGTCATACTTGAACTGATGCCAAAGGCTGCTTTGCTTTCAGGAATTTTGGAGCGACTTGATTTTAACCAACCAAAAACATACCTTTATGGGTATCAGCCTTAATTGAGAAGAAAGATATCAGCATATTAGCCTCACTTTTTACCCCAAGGCACAAAGTCTGGTTGCAGGGAATCATCTTATGTTAGATGATGCCATTACTGCTGCGTTTTTGGCATTTAAACATTGTCCTAATATCTTACTTTATTTTAAAGCGGTGAAGTCTAACTTAATGTCCCTCCTCCATATCAAAGAGGCTATATTGGATATCTTGGCCAAACTATATAAGCCCGTTGGGCCAACATGTTTTAACAACGATAAGCCTCAATCCCAAGTATTGGCCGTTACACCCCTGATTCTCCTACACCTTAATTATACTACACACTTTGCAGAAGAAACAACCACACTGTAGCTGACTGCTGCACCATTCAACGTAAGTCAGCAAAAGATTGGTCAGTATATGGCAAAAGGCTCCCTATGCTGATGGAAAAAAATGCCTCAAGACCCTTGTTCTAGTACTTGATGTACCCCAAGCACTTCCGGTTGTTTTGTATTAGCTGCCCCATCAGAAGTTGATGTCCCTCTGTCTAATAAAGGGAATAAAAACCTCCAAATTTTTACTTCTATGTTGGTCAGTTAACCAAATATTTTTTGGTGGTCAGCTCTTCTATGGAAAGCCATGAATTGGCAAATAAAACTTTTAAATGTATTAAAAAACCCCAAACTTGGCCACAACAGAATCCTCTGCTTGCTTCACTGCATATCCCTAATGACAGTCTATTGGATATTAACTCCCTATTTGGATTGTTGGTGGTTCAGTTTAAAGTAGTAGTCCATAAGGTTAAATTTCTGGCGATAATCAACACTGGTTCTCCAGTTAAATTATTTTCTCCCAACTTATCCAAAAGATGAAAATAGCTTCTGATTTGATTCATAAAGCTGAATGTGATACAGCAGGTAGTCAGTCTACCAAGGTAATAGGAGCTTAATTTGCTTTACCCCTTCATTTTGAGAAGCAATTGATTACTGTCCCCACCATTGCACTAGAAAAAGATAGCTATGAGTTGTTTAAATGGGTCTAATTGATATGGGAGTTTAACTGCATCATCAACCATAAAGATAATACCTATCCCTTTTAGGGTATCAAATTCCATTATTATTTGTACTCCCCGTCAAAACTAGATGATCCCCTAAAAATGAACGTGCTTTCTCAAATACCCATCCTCCTTTGCAAAATCGAGTACCAAGTCTTAGGGAAAATTAAATTACCCCAAAGGCTGTGGGCGCCAAAGAGGGGATCCCTCTATATAACCCTCATTCTATTACAATACCCTCAGCGCTCAAAAGTTATTGTGGATATGGGGATTCGGATTCTTACCTCTCTTGATCAAATTTGGAGCTTAGTGGACACCCAATCCCTTCCATCAAGGAAGTGCTGACCTGCCTGAGGATTTTGGATCCAGCCTACGGTAAGATTATATTTTTTCTATTAAGGAATTTATCTACTAAAACTCTCCAGATACCACGGCAAGCTCCTATTGCTTATGTAAAACTATGTCCCAATAATAATATTGCCAATGTGAGTTGTTTTGGCTCATTGCTGGATTTAGGATTTGATCCCTCACCCACAATAGATTTGGTTGACGGTAGAATTGGGGATTATCTTACCCCAAACAAACGCCAAGATGTTGAACACCTCCTCAAGAAATATGGCGATATTATTTTTTTGAGACCAAGTGACTATGGGACAATATCCAGGGTAATACACTAAATCAAAACTGAGGATCACCCTCCATTTAAATCCTGACCATAATAAAATACAAAGTTGGGGAAGCTCAAGTGGCCTTAGAGTTACAGCACCTGTTGAAGGCCAGGTTACTTGTGCCTTCCAAAAGGCCATGGGATTCCCCACTCTTATTAATTTGGAAAAAGGATGTTGGTAACCGGGTTGTTATATATTTCACCTCAACTCTACCACTTGAAGCTAGCTACCCCCTGCTGCTTATAGACAACTCTTTACACTTAATGTTGGGGTCCCACTATTTCTCTGCTATTAATCTTGCCAGTGGATACTGGCAAGTAGATTTGTCGCCTGAAGATCAGGCAAAATGTGCTCTCATCACAAGTGAAGGATTATTTGAGCACACTCAAATGCCTCAGTGGTTATGTAACGCCCTTTATCTTGATGATATTACTGTTTTTTAAGAACCTTTACTGAACATCTAGATCACCTCAGTCAAGTCTTTCAGCGGTTACGGCAATATTTGTTAGAACTAAAGCTGTCAAAATGCTCTTTCCTCCAGAGTGAGATAGACTTTTTGGTCATAAGGTCAACAAAGCTGGAATATCCTCAATAGATGATAAGGTCTAAGCTATTTCTAAGATGACCCCACTAAATCCCTACAAGTTGTACAAATTTTCCTAGGAATGGTGGGTTATTATTGCAATTTATCTCCCATTTTTCAGACACCTCTATGTCTCTGGTGTATCTACTGAAGAAAGGAATACCTTTTCAATGGAAAGAAGAGCAACAGCAGGCCTTTGACCTGCTATGTTCTCTCTTTTCTCACTCTCCAGTACTTATTCATCCAAATTTTGATAAACCTTTCCTCCTCTTTACTGATGCCAGCGATATTGCCATTGGAGCCATACTATCTCAGCGTAATGAGAACTTAGTGGACCATCCTATCGCCTACTACAGCAAGTCCTTATCTAAAGCCAGACGTAATTATAGTGTTAAGAAAACAAATGATTGGCGGTCTTACTGACCGTTAAGAATTTCTGACCTTATTTTATATGGAAAGCATTTTACCATCATAACAGATCATGCTTCCTTACGTTGGCTACAGCAAATGAATGACCCCGATGAGAGATTAGCCCTGTGAACGTTATAACTTCAAAACTACGATTTTTCCATTATCCACTGACCAGGGCCAATTTATCAAAACACAGATTGCTTATTCTTATTCATATCTTAACTATAACTGACCCTAAAGAGGATTGACTCTACGACCTCCTAACCCAACCACAGCTATGAAAGGATGAATTCCTGACTCTCCAACATAAATTAGCGAAAAGATCGGCAAATCTCCAAGTCAAGAACGGTTAATTGTGCAAACATGTGTCTAAACAATTGGTGCCTTATGTAAGACCATCAGATTAAACTGATATCATATTAGAGGGACATCATCAAGTTGGCCATGAGAGAGTTCAGAAAACCCACCAGTGGCTTAAAACTCAATTTTATTGTAGGGAATGCTTGTTTCTATTCAGGATTTATTGGAGTCCTTTCTGGTATGTAAAAGCCAAGCTGGACCTAATCCCCAAGCTCAACATCAAGTGGTTCCACACTGTGAGCCCTTCCATACTATCAGCATTAATGTTGTAGGACCTCTTCCTAGAGCCTCCAGTGGGCACCGATTTCTCCTACTAGCCATAGACCATCTAACTAAGTGGATCAAAGCTGTATAACTCCTCACTGCTTTTGCAAAAGTCACCGCCACGTTTTTTTACACAAGAAATTATCACCCAGCATGGGTGCCCTAATGTCATTCTTTCTGATAACGGACAAAATTTCCTCTTGACACTAGTGAAAGATTTAGCGACTTGATGGAACAACTCAGGTATTCTCCACCCCCTAACATCCTGCAACCAATGGAATGGTAGAGCGGGTAAATTGCACTCTAACTTCACCCTTCAGAAAATGGCTATGACTGACCCCCTTCATTGGCCCAAATATTTGCCTAGAACAATTCTGGCCTATCAGATAAGTTACCATCAAATTTTTAAGATGTCACAATTTCAAGCGTTGTATGGCAGAAATCCCAATCTGCCTTCCAAAGTCCAGCTGATTCTTGACCAAGCTTCTTTTGAAGCAATTGAGGTCTCTATGCGAAGTATTACAAATTAAATAATAAGAAACAAGCCCTGGCTGCCAAAAACCTGTCTTCCACAACTAGTAGAGAAACTGATCAATTTAATGATAAACACGATCCCCTACACACCTTCCAATCATGTGACCTTTCCTATTTTGCCATCATCACCTGGAGATCGTGATCACAAACTGGGCACCAACTGGTCAAGGCCCTAATGAGTCATATACAGATGTGTCAATTAAAAACTCTTTTGTAGAAGTTGTTCATGGAACAGTTCTCAACCGCGTAAATAGTCATTTTCTCCATCCATTTTCAACCCTGCGCCAAGATCTAGAGTGGGGGGATTGTCAGGATTTTCACCCAAATGATGGATCAGATACAATGGACAATGGTAATAAATTCCAAACTGACCACAAAGCCTACACCTCTGTTGGGGATAATCCCTGATGAAAGTTGAAAGAAATTGAGGTCAGCAATCAATCCAGATTTTACTCACAAGCACAAACTTCTACTGGGCATCATCCCTGATCAAAGTTGACTATAACAAAAATTGGCAATTAACCCTGACCAATAAACCAGAAACCTGCTCCCTCGGAGTCACTCAATTTCAGGGTTTAAACCCAAGCTATGAGGTGAGCTCTATCAGATTGTCTGAGTTAATAGGGGATTGTACCAACTCCAAGATGTATCTATCTATTAGATCTAGGCTTGGACGCTTATATGGTCCCTGATTAAACTCCCCAATTTCCCTTGAAAAGAGGGTATTTAATAAAAAAATTAACGCTTTTTCTCCCCTTTTTGCGATTCTAAGTGATACTTGTATTTACTGAAATACCATACCAGACTTAAATCTGGATTATAAAAGATTTCTCAACCAAGAGAAGCAACCCAGAAAAAAAATCCAGCATACTCGAACTTTGGGTCACCTGGCCCTCAAACAATAAAAAGGATCTGTGGTACTAACTTGTGATCACAACAGTGATTTTGGACATTGTAAGACCCTTATCTACAGCATAATCTGAACAAGGTCATGCACCCTTTTAGGTAGAAAAAGGCGGCCAAACTCAAAGGCTCAGCCCCTCACCCAGATCTCTGACCTTGGGCATAACTTGGACAAGAGATGGGTGGCAGCCATTCCTGTAAGTCCCGGTGAACATCCTCTGGGTGTCATTTGGGCCATTTTTCCATTCCCAAGAAAGAAGGTAGTGAAGAGGATGGTCATACCCCTCATTACTCAGGGTGATCTCGCTCACATGGTAGATGAGCGCTGGGTAACAGCCCTTCCGCTTCAGATCCCACTTCTGGTACCCATACTCTCCTCAGCAGAACTGTTATGAGGAATCAGTGAAATTTTGCGCTGAGATCACCAAAATGGAATCAATTGCAACTAATTTTAGTGGCAATCAGCCCGATGCTTGGATTTCAAATGAAAGAAAAGGTATGAAGACTGATCTATCAGCTGGAATGCATGACAGTTGCAATTTGGTTAACACGATGATAAAAAAATCTCCCCCTTCCCAAATCCATCAGGCATCACCCCTGATGATCAGGTAATAGCATTGGACACCATCGATGAGGTTTTGAAGCTTCCTGCTGGCAAATTGGGTGTTGCGCCTGATGCAATGCCACTGACCAAATGAATGGCCCAGTGACTGAGCATGGGCGGGTTGGGCATCCTGAACCTGTTCCCAACCAAATGGGTCCACCCATATGTGGGGTGGTCTTGGGGGATTCCCGCCACTTGTCAGGCCAAACGCCATCGCATCAACCATTGGAAACGTAGCTGAGCTTTGGTTTGGACGTTTGAGATCAAAATGACCACAACTTAGCCCACCACCAAATTTTGCGATGTTGGTTCCCAGGGAACTAACCCGCCCATTCTTGAATAATTCGCTGCTTAGGTCAAACTTGCGGGACCCAATCCCAGCTTGTTTCCCTCCAAATTGATAACTATTTAATCAGTTGCATTACACTGATAAAACTGTTGGTCAATTCTCCTTCCTTAAATTTTCCAATAAAAACAACCCTCCTCAAAATTCAGTTTTTATCTGTTGAAAATTAAGCTCCCTTCTAGTTCCATATTCGTTGTACCAGCAGCAGTGCCTCTAGCATTCTGGTTTGCCATTTAGGTGCTCTGAAATTTGGGCTGACATGCCAGTCTAATTCTTACTTGCTGTTCACCTGACAGTTCCTCCCTTTTTGCCCAATACCTTTTCCCCATCATCCCTCAGCCCAAACCCATTCAGGTGTCAAAAAAGCAGATTTTTATAAAAAGGCAAACAGCTTTGTGTGGCTTTAAAAATCACAAAAATCTTTCCACCATGGTTATCAGCTCCTGTCTCCAACAAAGATCCAATTAGAAGTCAGACTGAGTAGGGAAAACTTACCTAGCAAGCTAAAATTCAAGTAAAAATTTTAAAAAGGAAAGGCTAAAACGGGGATCAGACACAACACTATATTATGAACTTTAGAAAGCAAATATGGACATTCAGAATATGAAAAATGGTCTGAAAAGGGCTCAGAACCATCAGGCGATAGTATTGAGGGTAATTAAAGGATTAAACCATTTAATTGATAAATTCGAATTAGGTAATTGTTCCCCACTATTGTAGTACAGCTTAGCAGCCTCCCCCTACCCCATCAAGCGTAAAAGCTGGCACCCCACCTATGGTAGGGTGTTGGGTTATTGTTCTAACTTTTTTCATTAAAAAACCCCATACCCCATAAGTTTTGTTCTTATATTTGCTTTTCTTATTTATAAAAAAACTGCGGTTCCTGTGATTTCAGAATAGACACCATACTAAGGGTCATGTTTGATGGCATCAGTGATAAAGGAATCATTAGATGCTAATTCAACATCAACTATGGGAAGATGCAATCCTACAAGTACAATGGCTCATCCCCTCCCACCACCTCACTTTTGATGAGGCGCATCTGGATAGTCTGTGGCTGTTGTTGTGGCTGCTAAAGCACGCAAATTCGAAGTCCAATGTTCTCTTGTACGTACTCACCCTAAAAAATAATCCAACCACCCAATTTCCTAATTACGTTGTGTTTCCAAACCTTTATGGTTTGGGGACAGACAGTTGACCACTCAAGGTTAGTGAGCTCACTTTAGACCTTACTTTCACGTGTGACATGGGTAGCTATAATAAAAACTTCATACCAACTTCTCTTACATCAGTTTTCACCCAACCTAATGCTCACTGAACTGAGCTACCCAAGACACAACACTAAAAAGGGCTCCTTTCGTTTATCTCTTACTTTAAAGGCTCTAAAACAGTTATCTTTCTAGATGTACTCCTGAATATATCCTTCCTCCAATGCTGTTTTTCTAAGCCATTTATACCAACGGTTAAAGGAGAGGTAAGAGGAAGAAGCGAGTATATGAGGCAGAAGTAGGGGAAGCAGAATATGAACATGAGCCATGCTAGGAAAATGATATCAATAAAAATCAATGGGTGAGGAGGTGATCAAGATAGATCCTAACGCACAAGCTATATCTCCATTTCATAGCTCCCTGGTTGATCAGATTGAAGCTGAGCACCAGAAGAATCCAGTTTATGAGGATCTATCATAAATGCAGCCATCACAAAACCATCCAACCCTGAGGCGGATTCTTTATCATATGCTCAAGCAGCAGCTATGACCACTTAGTTTTGGCTTCAATCTGAGCATAGCCAACTACCCCTGTGGTTCAACAACCAGAAACCTGTGTGTGTTTCTTCATCAAAAAATAATATTGACCATGCTTAATTCATGTTACTTATGAAAATTACTGTGGGGCAGCGGAAAGTCACATCAAATGACTTTGTAGACACTGGTGCAACTAGAAATTTCATTGACCCAAAGGTAGTTCAGGCTTTGGATCTACCAGTTACTACTGGTGCCTCTGTCTTGGGTGCTACACGCATCCCTATGGTCACACTGCTGCTCTGTAAGCTTCTAAGTTCAGAACGCATGAACACAAGTTTGTGGTTCACTTATCAGCTATCTCTGATTTGCTCTACTTAGTGATCCTAGAGGTTGGTTGGTGTCGCCGCCTATCTTTGAGCATCGACTTATAATGAAACATGCTGCCATTCACCATACATGCCTACTCAGTGTAAAATTCCTTGCTATGCACTTTGGTTACAGGTGACGCGGTGGCAGCAGTATAGTAATCCGCCTTGGATGATGTACCTGACCTTCCCACTATGCCGCAAATTCTGAAACCTTATAAAGATGTTTTTAACGTTGAACATGGCAACCGCCTTTATAAACATCCAGAGTTTTATCTTAACTTCCAATTGACAAATGATCTCATTAAAATCAGATTTACGCTGTACTCATAAATGTCACAGGAGGATCAAGCTCTTAAAATTTAAATTATGACATGGCAGCTAAAGGGTGGATGATTAAGAAAACCTCCCCCGTGTCCTCACCAGTAGTCTTTTCATATAAAACTGACGGCATTCTAAGACCCTTGTTGGAATATGACCACCTGAATAACGTCTCAGTTTCTGGACCATATCCCCTCTCCTAAGGCTATCATTTCTCAAGCCATTTCCAAGTCTAAAATCTTCTCTAAAATTGGCCTGGTTAATTCATTTCATCAAGTGCGGGTAAATTCTGGCCATAATGGATGATTGTTATCTTTGCATGGTATGAAATTTATCAATTCAAGATTAAGCCCTTTGTCTTGAAAAATGAGCCAGCAGTATTCCAGTGTCATACTGATGATGCTTTGGGGGTCTTATGTTCTCCTGTTCAATAGCATACGTTGATGATATTTTGGTTCACTCTCCTAATGTAGAACAGCATGGTAAGGATTTTCTGGCTGTGGTGGCAGCCCTACGTTAAACTATATTAGTGACAAAGCCATCCAAATGTGAGGCTTAAAAGAATGACGTAGTGTAGTTCCTGGGTGATCTTGTAATAAAGGATGGTCATGCTATTGCACTTTCAAAACTAGATGTTTTTCACTCTTGGCCTACCACTGCGACATAAAAGAATTTATGTAGCTTTTTGGTAACAATCACCTTTTTGAAGAACAATTACCAAAGCCATCTCTGAATTTGCATCCCTATAAACCCCCTCACTGGTAATATTAACCCTTTTTTGGACCCCTGGAGTGTCAAAAGGCTTTTGACGTAATAAAAGACATCTTCACCTCAACTCCCATTTTGTGGCATGCTGATAAGGACAAGCCTTTTATTGTAGCATGTGACACCTCAGTTACTGCAGTGGTCGCAGTCTTGTTGCATGAACATGAGGAGAAAGAACACCTTGTGGCTTTTTTATAAGGAAGTTTAGTCTTACTGAGTGTTCTTAGACAATTATGTGATAAGGTGTTTTTGCTTTTGTTGCTTGGTCTTTGATGCATTAGCGGTATCTCTTACATGGTGCCAAGAAAACAGTAGTGGTGTGAGCTGACCACAAATCGCTTATTTACTATCAGAAGCCACAGAAGCTTGCTCACAGACAAACTAGAACTCATCAGTACTTTTGCGTTTTGATTTTTAGTATGAGGTTGTCAAGGGTTCCACACATATTTTTTCATGCATCCTTTTTGTAATCCTTAAATATAACATATTTACTATTGGTGATCCGAGTTAGTTACAGTAATTCAACCTGAGAAAATCATGACACCTTCTCCACCAGCCATTACTAAAGTAGCTCCCTTCATTCCACTTCCCAAATTAAAACCAAATATAAATCCAAACCCAAATCAACCTGATGAGGAAGATCATTGATTTACGCTACCCTTGAGGGTATATTCATCAGCAATGGCTGCCGTTTCCCGTTGAGGAGCCAAAAAATAGTTAGGATAATCTCCTATAAATTCCCTTGAAAAATTGTTTAATAAATAAGACGTATTCAGGAGATATCTTCTTTAAGCTTTTTTTCTATTTATTTATTTACTAGCGTTCTCCACGGTTCCTGCATCAATAGAAGAACCACCAAAAATAGTCTTATGGTAAGTTCTGCAGGAGAAAGGGATAGTATTTCACCAATAAGGCCATTGAACTATAATTGCTGGATAAGTCCAAGGAGAGACCTCTAAGCTGGAATTGGAAGCAAAGTCTTATTAGTAGAAAGTCCCTTAACATTTCTTTAGCTGCTTATAGTAGGTTAAGTTCTGTTTTGTTGTCCAGAAGTTGCAAAATCTTAGGAGGAGTTTAAATGAGAGGAATTCCCTTGTTAGCTGATACGTTGATTACCTTACCAGTGATTTGAAGGATTGTTGTACCTGTTAAAATGAGAATCTAGTGCAGGATAGATATTTGGTCATAAACTACCAAATTAAATACTAGTCTCCATACTAGTATCTAACACCCATATAATTTATAAAATTATATTAACATATATTGACAGCACATATAGAGACTGTGCAAGGAAATCTTGGGAGCTGAAAGGAGTTATAATTCAAAAAGAGCAAAGTCTCCTATCTCACATTGGTGCTCATTTCAAAGGAGAAAGTTGAGTGCCAACAGTTCTTAATTTCACATTGAAGCTCACTACAGGGGTAGTTATGTTTCATATATTTTATTGGAGAAGCTATTAAGAATGTCTTACAATAAACTAAAGAAACCTTGGATGGAACTGGAAACCGTTAACAAGAATGTGCTATATTTGATGGCACAGGCCAATTTGCTACCTTAGAGGAACGGGTGACAAAAGCCAAAAGAGAGGTCAGCAAATAAAAATCAACTAGGACCTCTGTGGAAAAGTTGACTCCTTGAAATGTAAGGAGGGCGACTTAATTGGATAAGAATTGTTTCAAAAGGTCAAGCAAAAAGTGAATCAGGAACGCTTATGCTGGTTTACTGAAAAAATAGCTCAACTTTCAAAATGGATAGAAGAACTAAAGAGCCATAGATGCGATTGAGAAAAAATGGAGGCAGAAGAAGCCAAAAGCAAAACGCCTAAAACTCCAGTCAGAAAGAATCAACCAGTCAGATTTATGACTGGATCATTTGGAGCAATTTTGGAAATGACCACCAAAGTTACTCTCAGTCATTACAGCCATTAAACAGGTTTTTCCTGCTAGTGGAGCCACAGATTAATTTTAAAGCACATTGAATTACTTGCATTCCATTAGGATAATGCTCCTGAATTTTACAACAACATGAGATGACAAAGTTTAGTTTCAGTGGCTGACAAAAAGTAGTTAATGTCATAAACTGCTTGAAGAAAGATTTCCAAGATCTAGTGTTACCACACAAGAATGGGGTGATTTGGTCTTATAATGAAGCTAAGGACGCTATTATGAGAGAATATGGAAGCCCCCATGTTGTTGTCTACCTGCAAGAAGTAATTTATGGTAATTCGATTCCAAAAAATGATACTTTATCAGCTTTTTCTGGTTTTATATAAGAAATTGCAGATACTGGCTGGAGCAAAAGTTCTATCTAAAGTTGATGTGTGGATAGCAATGAAGTCAGCAATTTGGCCCTATGAGAATCTACATCAGGCCATGGTTTTGTTGATAAAAAAATTAGTCTTCCAAATTGCAGATGGAAAAATTCATGAAGATATTAGGCTTGACGTTCACCGCTCTAATAATATTTATGAGGAAATTCTGGACAATGACAAGCAAACTATGACGGAATTTAAAGATGACAATATAGAGAATAATGAAAAAATTGCTCATCAGCAGAACCTAACTTTGATGGGGAAAAAAACCTGATGAATCAAAGTGGGCGAATAAATTGAAGACCCACTATTGGGAAAGTGGAGCAACGGAAAATTTTACTGCTCAAAATTGGGGGAAGGAATCAAAGAGAAATATGAATCTTGTGATGCCTTGAGAGGAGTATGAACCTACTTACAATTTAGGGAAAGGACTTGTAGAATAGATGTGTAACTATCTAGCGCTGTAAGGTTACCTGTTTCACTGTACATCTACTTAAGATGAGGACTTTCAGCAGGCCAGCTCTGGTTGAAACTGGGTATGCTGGAAATTAGTCCCAAGGTATGAGGTGTTTATATGAGACACTAGAAGGGACATTAGATGAAAAGCAATCAATACAAAGTATTGGAATGTAATACCAAAAGTGAATATTAGAACGTGGTCAAAAAAGAAAGCAATTGATCTAATATAGTGGAGGTAATTGTTTAACACAATATTATTCAATTGATAAGATATGTAGAAATTTGAGGACGAGGATCATCAATTCAAGTTAAAATTAGATAGTTTAGCATTATTATATTAATTTGCATGATTAAGGGTTCATTTCTGGATCCATTAGCGGATTTACTTCATATGCTAAAGGTGGAAATGAATGCTGAATATCAGTTTGAAAAGAAAAATTTCAGAACAATTGGATGGAACTTAAAATTAATTAATTTCACAATTTTGTGAGACATGAAGACTCAAATACAAGTTATTAAATATGCAATAAAATTAGGACCCATCAAAAGAATGGCAATTCTAAAATGAAGGCCAATGGATGGGACCATTTTATTTTATTGCCAAGTTGGTGAGTGTTGCCTAAATGTAAAGACACAGCGCTGCTGGTCATATAGTGAAGAAGGACATTAATAAAAATCTAAATTATTGGATCTAAAAGATAATTGCAATGTTCCTGGAGGACCACTAAACCAAAAGAGTTAAGTCATGGGGTGTTGGTCAAGTCTTAAGGGGGACCGTTGAACCAGAAGAGATAGTAAAGTCCCAAGAGGGGGCTGCTTAGCTGAAATAATTGTTTAAGTCTAAAGATAAACCTTTGAATTATGATAGCTAATAAAATTAAAAAACAAACCTCTAAACCTACATACTGGGTAAGTTGTCAAGAGAGTGTCTGTAATTCTCTCGTTTACAGCAAGGTGATGTGGGATGCAAACCCACATTGCTAGGGAACTAGCCATTAAGAAAAAGGGTAAGAAGACACCTCAAATGGTGCCTGTGCCAAAGGTACCC
>JAKSZP010001051.1:0-13420 GCA_022478985.1 Massospora cicadina | reverse complement strand
TTTGTCAGCTAGGTGTGCTGAGACCATCATGAATGTCTCTTTTCTGTCAGCTAGGCGTGCCAAGACTATTGTGGATATCCCTTTTCATCGGCTAGGCATGCCAAGAATATTGTGGTTACCATGAATATCCCTAACACATGTCCTTCACCATTTTACCCTATTGATATTCCCTCCCTTTATTAATAATAAACACCTTAGAACTGCAAATACTTTATTGTTTTCAATTGTTGATTATTTACTTCAAAGTGAAGTTTTGAGGAAGTACTTCCTGTCTAAGTGTCAACGCCAGAGTGAGGCTGAATTCACTTAAATCCATATATATTGCCAGAGTGAGGCTGAAGTCACTTGAACTTTTATATTGCCAGAGTGATGCTGAAGTCACTTAACTTATTATATCTTGCCAGAGTGAGGCTGAAGTCACTTGAATTCTTATATTGCCAGAGTGAGCCCAAAGTCACTTATCTTATCATCTGCCAGAGTAGGGCCAAAGCTACACATTTATCTGAACTTGACTAGGCTAATTGTGTTCATACAAGTAGCAAATTTGTATTTATTCCCAGAGTCAGTAGTTAAGCGAACCTGTGCACCAGTGAAAACCCCGCGGTTTTTACAGCTAATATTCAAAGAAAAATCTCAGTTGCACCGCCAAAATGGCGCTTTTTACTCAAGGTAAGTTGTCCACACTGCAACCCCTTTCCCCAAAATTTCTTCCCTTTCTTGGATTCATAATCCCAAATGCTTATTCAATTAATTTTTAATATAATACTAATATTTTGCCATATATTTTTTAATTTCCTGTCTTCCAATATTGACTATACAATTTTTTATATTTAGTTAATATCTCCTTTTCAATTTCCTGTTCCAATCACGTACCAGGCTGCCATGGTGGAGCATGTCTCAATTTGTAAATTATAGAAGGGTTTTTAAGGCTTAATCAGAGAGCAGCCAGTAATGTCGTAAACATAATTTCACCCAACTTAAGCTAACATGACAATTTTGCGTACAACCCTTACATCTAAATGTAAATCCAGTAACCTGTCCCAAGAAGAAAAGTAGCCCCAAGAAGAGCACTGTACTTCTCAAACTTAATCCCCCTATACAACAGTTCACTAACTTTTGAGGGTACTGTTTTTAGTTTTCATTTCCCTAGTTTTTAGATAAAAACTCATCTTTCTAAATTTGTATGGTTTTTTATTTCATTTTAAGCATGTTTGGGCATCAAGGCATGCATTGCAGCCAACATGTCATTGCTAAAATGGCTGCTTTCTCTTGAGTAGAGGGCTTTTGGTCCATCTTACTTCTTGTTTCTTTGTTGATTGTGTGGTTCCACTTGAATAGCGAGATAACTATTTAATAAAACTTGAGCTCTCCTGTCCTAACTTAGTAGACCAGCTTTCTTATAAAGTTCTGCTGTAGTGCAACTAGAAACTCCCCTTGTCGTTATTCTTGAACGCTGAGACCTTTCTCCACATGTGTAAATTTTTAAGTTTATATGTCACCTTGTGAAGAACAACACTTTTTGTGAGCTGCTGCTCTCTGTTAACTTGTTCCATTCTCAGGGTAGTACATTTCCTGGTTCCAGAAGATGGACTAAAATTCCCTCCTGCTGTTCCTCTGGTATTAACTGTAAAGGGTTCATGCATGTCATATAGTGGAGTTTACTCCCACAAATCACATAACACTATTTACTCTCCCTTAGAGGGTGCTGGTTGCTTTGTGCTTGCCTTTCCATGATATAACATTTGACTGTCACCAACATTATTTTCGTTTTGGTGACATTCTGGACTTTGCTCAACCTCCTATCCCCATGTCATCCCACCCCTTCCCATTCCGCAAAGCCCACATCTTTTTTAGAACTCATTTTCCCATTTTTTCCTGGATAGGTTACTTATTCTTTTGTTTTCCAACAAATTGTCACTCCATTGCAACATTTCTATACATTGCCTAATGTAGATTTTTTTTGCAATAGTGGAGTCCCAACAGCTCAACCTTACCAGAAGGTTGGGAAAAATGGAAGCGTGATGTAAAGTCTTTTTCTGGGCCTTTACCCATACTTCTTATGAAACTGTGTCTTACTCCCATCTTTTCTAAAGGGCTGTAAGTTGAGAGGATTAGGCTCTTATTTTTTTATATTACTCAGCTGCGCCGCCAAAATGGCACTTCTACTCAAGGTAAGCTCTATAGTAATACCCCATTCTAAATTTCCCTCAAATTTTTAAATGCCAAAATCCCAAAATCCATATTTATTTAATTTACTTAGTTTAAGTCTGGATTCCCACTAATTAGAAGAAAAGTGGCCATCCAGATTAGGGGTTTTATTTTACAGTGGAGAACCCAGAATTCCAGTTGGCTTAGTCATTCTATTAATTTAAAGAGGATTTTCTAGGGTTTTGTGAAGAGTATCATTGTTCATAATCATACCAAAGCCGCTTAACAACCCAAAAGGCTACAATAGGAGAAAGCGCGGTCTTACTAGGGTAACCTTCACAATGGGAAAGGCATGGAGGTTTACGACCTCTCCAAGTTACAGGGACATTGGTTATGCATGATAACAGATTGGAATGTTAGTAGGGTATATGTTAGACAGATTTTGCTAAATTGGTGGCAATACATACAAAGGTGCCTAAAGTTGCAGGGGTGCGCAGTGTGCATGACAGATTGCTTTAGTGGTCATGAACATATTCTCTCACAAGTTTGATCAATGAGTGTTAATTTGCTAGATTATTAGATTGGAAAACTCTTTCCATTCTTGCTGAAAGTCCTTTGTGGATAACAGTGTGACTTTCTGATTGACTTAAATACCTAGGGGCATGGTGTTGAGTGCAGATTTTATAAACAGTTTTAAGGTAAGAAGAGTTTATTTAAAGGGGTTTTAAGATAGAGAATAAACCAGTAATATGTCCTAAGGAGGGCTTTTGCCTTTATTAAAGAGGTGGGAAAATACATGGGAGAGCAAAAAGATCAGTTTTAGCCTACCCTTGTGGACATCTTGATTAGGTCTGGGAAATAAGTATTGGGTTGGTAAAAAAATTCACAAGTTTCAGATCAGATCATAAAAAGTTTTGATATCAAATATCTTCGTATTAAAGAAGAAATTTAATCAATTAACCCAATTTACACTGATTTTTTTGGATGATGCCATATAGCAGATAATTCTGAATAGATTTGTAACAGCTTGTTGATCAATTAGAGTAACTTTAAGTTTTTTGGTGATCTAAGATGTAGTTTTATTACTTTATTTACTAGTTGAAAGCTAATTAGACTCATTTGGCCCTTTTTGTGTTTTTTGATGTTTGAAGCGGAATATTGCTGTTTCTGGGGTACTATGGATAACCTAGTTCTTGTGGTATAATCCTTTTTGAACCACCAGAGGCCTCTAGACTGAACCACCTCTCTGAAACCCCCCTCTATCATTTATAACAATGAAGATGAGGAAAGGTGTCAAAGAGAGGCTCTTTAAGGAAGAGATTAGTAACCCATCGCCCATCTACTACATGGTTAAGTCGCTGAGTTTTTACAGGGGATCTACAAGGAACCTAGAGTCCTTCTTACTTCTGAAGGGGTATTGTTCATGATCCATATGAAGGAGCGGGTCCTCATGACTAACATTACAATTCTCAAATTTTGCTGTGAATTTTAATTTCCAGTCTGCCAATCCTGGCTCACCCTTTATATATATTGCCAATAATCCCTTTTTATTTTCCAGTGCCAATTGAATGCCAGGCCGCTGCAGGTGGAACGCGTAACATTTATAAAGTTTTAGGAAGTTTAAGGCTTAATTAGGGAGCAGCTAATTATGGCATGCTCCATCACCTCTTCCCAAATTAATATAACAATTTTAGAATCTTTCTTTTCTTTCATAAGCATAAACCCAGGAACCTTACACCAAGAATAGCGCTAATAAACCACAAATTCAATATCCTTATATAAGCCAGTATCCACATAAGTGTAGCCACTAGCCTATTTGCTTTGAATTTTTCCTAGAATTTTAGATAAACTTTAATTCCAATTTTTGTTTGGTTAAACGTTCCAATTTAAGCATTTTTTGGGCATCATAGCATGCATTGTGTCCAACAACTCCTTTTCTGATAACTGACCACTCATTCAATAAAAGTTTTAGGATCATCTTACCTCTTGCTTCTTAATTGCTCTGTGGTTTCATGGCACTCCACGCTAACTAAATAAGCAAATTTTGGTCTCCCCTGTTCCTAACACATAATATGTTCAAGAGATGATACATTTAGTTATTTCCTTACCTATGCTTCTAAAATATAACAAAAGTATCATTTAGCCCATAAATCTATGATCTTGATTTACTTATTTGAGACATAAATGATCTTATGGAAATATTGATATTAGCTATAAACGATATATCATATATGATTACTAATCTATATATTATTCTTCTTGCTTATGATATGATGCCACCATTAAATATTGTTTTAAGGGTTCTATAAAAAGATTTTTACATATAAATATGTCAATATTCAAATTTTACCTAAGAAACAGAAATAGTTTAACGTTGATAAATTATAAAAATATGTTATCTAAAAATAAGCTATTTTTACAAAAACCATTTGCTTGGTATTTGACTGATAATTCTTTACTCACATTTCTGCAAGAAATCCTATATATGATTCCTTTCTAAAACTATTTAATATAGGCAAATTTTCTATTAGAACAATAGTAAGATGTTTTATTATTTGTTTAAATAATATTTAAATTTCTTTTTTTACTTTAAGATTGCACTTTTTTCTAAAAAAAAAGTTAAAGAAAATTTAACTCCAAATTTCCGCTACCCTGTAAAACCCTGATGTCCTCAGCTCCCCTGTCAGATGCTCCAGCGTTGAGCAGAGGCGTAACCCCTTTATCATTTTCCACCCCACCAGAAAACACGTTTGGACTGGTTCATCCAGCCTCACAACTCCTCAGGCTGATACGTTCCACCCTAGGATCTCGCCCTCCACATCATATATTCTCAGGTGATGCCTCAAAGCCCCCTTGTGCTCCCATGGAGCAAAATGCTATTTGATCTTTGGGTCGATTATAGAAAACTATTCCCTATATGCTAATATAGTAATAATTGAACTGACACTGGTGGTAGAGACTAGCCATATTTATTGACTTATGACCCTACAAGGGGTACTTCAACTTGGGTTTCATAAGTGAAGCCAATGTTGCAACTGTGATTGCTATGCTCCTGGTATTCCAGGGCACACCTCTCCCCTTTACTTCCATCTTGACATTAGCAGATAACAATATGGTGGTTCAATTTTCTGGTTTGCCCTCCCACATCCCAAAAAAGTTTATTGCAAGGAGCTGATGGAAGGTTTGGCAGCTTATAACTCTGAACCCACCCTATAGTTTATGGTCCAAAATGAGGCCCCCATCTTGCAGGGCCTTGTGCATTTTCTACAATCTTCCAATAAATTAATAAATATTCCTGTCCATTCCCCCTCATGCCATTATTCCTTCTGCCCTTGACTATCTGTTCTGGTCCAATGTGGAGGGCATGCGGAGTTTTGGTACATCCTGTTTCAAGAGAAGCACTTGGAACACAAGTGCCCCTCCCTTGTAGCTTCTGCCAGCTCTGAGCTCACCTCCACTGGCACAAAATCACAGTTGACCGCAATGTTTTCTGTATAGGGTACAACCCTACTCCCCTCCCCCAAATCCAGATATTTCAGCAGCTCCCATATCAGCCAATCAGGACCCTCCTCAGCCCAAAACTACAAATGCCTCAGCCAATTATAAAAATGGCTTGGACAACAGTTTGGTATCAAGCTTCCACCCAATGTGCAAAATAGTCATCAGTCATATGCCAATGCACCAAATCAGTTCAATCAGAATTCATGGGGCTTATTAGTTGAAGTTTCAAAATTATTTGACCTTTATAAATCATAAAAACTACCTAAGTGCTTATTACATGCCAAATATGATGCACAATTCCACCCTTGATTCTGATCCTCCAAGATAAATGTTTCTCCATTCCAAAATGATCACCAGCTCACTGTTGAAGTTAATGCCTTTCCCATTTTGTCATCCCTTATGAAAATTGTTTCTAGGTCAGTGGCGATGTTTGCAGAAGGTATTCCTCCCCCCAATATCCCATCAATCATAGCCCCTCTGGGTAAGAAGAATATTCTCAATTAATATAAAAAGCCAATGCTACATTAAGAATTTAAGGATTGGGGAGATCAAGTTGGCTCTGGTTCCAAGATGGCAGGTTCCAATTAACCACCAAAGGAATCAAGCAACTGATATAGTTTAGCCCCATACCCTTTTATTTGACTAGGGCTCAGCTGTTTCAGCAGGAGCATTTTGGTTGTGATGTGCTCCATGATTCTCTAAATGCTCTCCAGAAAATGGAAAACTTCAAATATTGGTAGGAGAAAGTTCTTTATATAAAATCGACCAAGAGAAACTGAACAAGGATAAAACAGTACACTAACAAGTAATGGCACTGGCATTTTGTAAGGTATGTGGTTTAAAGTGTTACCATGCTGTTCCTGGGTACTGCCACTCATTGATTAGACTCCTTCTCATGTTGCAATTTCTTTGGTTTATGCTTGGGAGGAGAGGGCCAGTTATGAATTTTCACATGAACTGAGGTTTGAAAAGGTGATGGGACATGCCATAACTGGCTGCTCCCAAATTTTTTTAAAAATTTTTGAAATCTTTTTCCAATTAAAGGTGTATTCAATCCTTGGAGGTCTGGCACTTGATCATAAGCAAATTCACATAAAAATTGGAAAGAGATCTTGGGGAACAAAACATAAGTGGGGTGTCAGACAATTACAAGTATTATTTGCAATAAGAGCGCTTCATATAATCATAAGGACGAAATTGGCCAAAAGACCCTGGCTGATTCTCGGTGGAACCCCTTAAATTGGGGCAATACTTATATTAATAATTCTCGGCCAATTAACAAGAGTTTAAGTAGACAAATTGCTCTGACCATGCGGCGGAATCAGGGGAGTTTATATAAAGTCCCTTCTCATTTCATAAACAATATAGTTAAACCATCTACGCGACAGCCACTCCCTTTCATAGGCGTAGAGGGGGTCCCACAAGGTGTAAAAATTTCCCCAATGTTGATTGATTCAATATTTAATCCTTGCCTAACAGACTGGTCCAACCTACTATTGATCCTTCCACAGCAATTCCGTTAAAGCAAAATGAGTTTTGAGAGATTTGGTAGGTTGAAACCTCATATCACTAATTCAGATTCATATATTATACTAATTTCTTGAAAATCTCACTTCAAACTTTGGATTGTTTATATAATAGCAGCAACCTAGTAATAGGTTTTTTCAACCCGTTGCCCTCACTAATAAACTTAACTAAAAAACCAACTTATTTTTCACATTTAAAATTTTTTAGTTTTATATAAGTTTTTGAAAAAAGTTCCCTAGTTTATTAAACAGCAGTTGCAGTTTCATTACTTCTGCTTCTTTAAACTTGTCTAATCCAGTGCCATTAGTACCAGCAAGCCTTAGATAAAGCCAGAATTTTACAAGTAGTTCTTACTACAGGGGAACGTGTACACCACCAAAACAACTAAAAAATGGAGGTTGGTGGGGTCAGTAACCATCACAACCTCCCCACGGAAATAAACCCACAGCTAGCTCTCTTGAACTCCAGTTAAATAGTGCTTTTTCTTGCCTCAAAAGCCTCGATCATCACTCTTTGCAAGGCCCTTATGGGACCTCACCTGGTATCCATAAACCCCCTTTAGGGACAAGTTTACCCCAGGCGAGGGAAGTGTTGCTTCTTTCCACTTTATGTATGAAGTTGCTATGGAAGGAGCAACTGACTATCTTAAAATTAAGTACCCTCTTCCCTGCTTGAGTCGTGAGGATAAGGAGATAATGGTTTTGCATATGGCCACCATCAGCACCTGGGCAGATGTTAAGCAAGCACTCACTGAGGAACTCGGCTCCCTTAAAAGTTTAAAAAGAAAAAAGGCCTTAATGTGTCTTAGCCTGCAACAGTGATAATCAATCACCTCTATTGTTAACTCATTTACTTTAAAGCTTAACCTTTACTGCTTGCAAAAATGCTGCCC
The DNA here is from genome assembly GCA_022478985.1 of Massospora cicadina. NCBI lineage: Eukaryota > Fungi > Entomophthoromycota > Entomophthoromycetes > Entomophthorales > Entomophthoraceae > Massospora > Massospora cicadina. The sequence goes on along the minus strand of JAKSZP010001051.1, from coordinate 5,352 downwards.
TTAGACGATGCTATTGTGGCTATCTTGCCTGGCTTGGGTCCCATACCTCCTTGGCGATGCATTTCTCTTCTGTAAAGCGCTCCTTCAAGAATGTATGAGATATCAAGGAGGCCTTGCTAATGGTGGCTGATATCTGTGAACTTGACCCTATGCAAGGATCTCTGAGGAAAGCATCTAATCCTACCACTTTAGCCTCTACTACAGCTGTTTCCTTCTAAAAACTTGCTCTTGTGGAGTTACCATCACAAAATGTTTCTTCTTCCCATAAAGATAGTCAGATGATAATGGCTATGACGAGCAGTGCTCCCCTCCATCTTCAGCTCAAAAAACCCAGTTAGTAAAAGCAGTTGTCCCTTTGCATTGCCCGTCTTTTTGTTCATAGCGGCCTTCTCAAGTGGTTCCAAAGCCTGCTCCTAAGCATAAACCTCGTTTTTGGTTGAAATTTGCCTCCACTATCATTGGATTAAATGACCAGGTCACAAAAGCTAACATTGTCTGTTTCACAAAAGCACACAGCCACAGATCAACCCAAAGCCGGCATAGTTAAAGAATCCACCTTCACGATGCTATATCTCTCAACTTCTCATCTTGCTAACTCTAGTCTGTGACCTGTCTCAAAGAGGCAGCACAGACCCCCTACTTTGAAGGTTAAAAATAGAGCAATAACAATTTCAAAGCCTCTAAAAGTTTATAAGGTGGAGCAACTCCAGGATCTATCCTGCCATAAGGGAAACCCTGAACCTACCTCACCCCCTATGGATTCCCTAACATGCATTGATAACCCCTCCTATGTTGATTTTAAATGGGCTGCGAAATTTTAGGTCATTATGTTTTAGGAGCCCCAAGTGAAGTGAAGGTACCTGACAGGTTGAAACTGGAGAGAGTGGATATGTATAGAATCCCCCGTCAAGCTTACTCCTTCAAGTGTTGAGGGGTTTTGAGGTCATTGACACTGACAGTGACGCTGACCAGCTTCATTGCCACTCTGATCCAATCCACCCAGTGTGTTCATACCCTACAGACTAACAAATAAAATTACCTTGAAACGGCCAAATGACTTGCCCTACTCTCCATCTAAAGGAGGTCCTTGCTCCTTCTCCCAACTTGGGTGGAACCATAACCAAAAGTGGAGGTCGTTGTCAATGGAGTGTGGGTTAGGGTTATCCCCAACGATGGGTCCCTAGTGAACGTGGTGTCAACAAAACTCATTAAAAAATTAAGCTGGCCCCTGACCTCAACTACACCCAGGAGTTTGGAACTGCTGGTCTGGCCAACACCTGAGCTATTGGAGCCCACTATTCTCTGCCCATTAGTTTTGGGAAGCTCATCTTGTCAGCCCCAGCGGTAGCCTTGGTCAAAAATACCTTTGATCTACTCATTGGTACCCAGTTCATACTTGAATATGAAGGGATTATCAACTTGAAGCAGGGTTATCTCTCCCTGCTTAGATATGAGGTTCCACTGATTTTGACCAATGATGAGCTTTTATAAAGGATTATGCTTGCACAGTTGAGTTTCCCTCTACCGCCTTATCCCTACATTACACCACGGCTGGACGGCATACAAAAATGATGCCTCAATCAGTGGACGCCCAAGAGGGTATCCCTTTTTATGCCTTTGAAGAAGTAATAATCAAAGCAGGTGAACAAAGGGTAGTTGACAACAAGATTACCTTACAAATCCCCACAACTGCTTATTGCACCTAATCAGCTGATGGGATTTTTGCCCATATTCCCAGCCAGCTAGATTACCGGGAATTGCTAGGGGATAATTCCCTAATGTGATGTGAAATTGAAAATCGGTTGACCCTGATTTTAGGGGTAACTAAGTTCAAAGGATTTTGGGATATTCGCCTGGTCATATCTGTCAGGGATTGATCCAAATGAATGCTTAAGGTCTCATTGGGCAGAATTGCCAACAAAATAGGGGCATCTGATAGTGATTCACTATCAGGTATACCAATTTGGATCAGTTGGGTTTCATCGCCACCTGATTGGGAATGTATGTAGTATGTTGCAAGGCGAGTGATGCTTCCTGCAACTAGTGAATCAATCAGTTGGTTTGTGACCTGCATTAATGGGAAACAAGTCCCATTTTCTGAGCAGGTCGCTTGCAAAATATGGTTGGTTTGCTTAGATCAAGAGGAAAACTTTAGGGACACGTTTTCTGAATCTTTCCATTTTATGTCTCAAGGATGTCCAACAACAGAATCCTAGACAGAATGGGGAAGACCTTTGCTGCTGAGACGAGGATTATGGGTAATTCAATGGCAATATCTGCCATTTCATTGATGAGGTGCCAACTGAGGGTTGAGAGCAAGATCCCAATATAAATTCCCTAGAATTCACTTATGATAAAAACAGTTTATACAGTATACAGTAGATATACCAGCTTATTAGACTCTATTAGCATCCATTTGTTCTATTCTTTTTCAGGGATATTAATGCTGTATGCATTAATTGGGAGACTCTTTAAGGAAAAGAGTAAGGATCTTAGTGGAGATCCAGAGAAGAAGTGGAATCAAATCAGGGATTGCTGCCAACTGTGTGTCAAACTGGAGAAACTGACAAGGAGTTATCTAAGAGAGAATTGGGTTGGACGGTATGAGGGAATGAATCCCTATTTTGAGATATCACAAGTATTTTGAGTGGAAATACTGGCTGAGAGTTGGGCCAAGATCTAAGGAATTCCATTCAACTATGGATGATATTCATCATACTATTATCAACCTATTATATTAACAACAATAAAATGCAGACAAATTGCACAAACCTGAACCTCTGCAAGTAATATGTTTTATAATGGTTATTAGCTGAAAGTAACTATCACTTATAAATTTTTACAAAGTGGTGCTCACTACAGGGGTTAGTTGAGTAGAAGAACTTAGAAGGATGTCATATAAAGATGTTTCTAATTCTGTAAAATGTGAAGTGGATCATGTTCAATTGCGTTCAACTAGCTTAGAAGTGGAGCTTTGAGTGAAGCAAATTGAAGATACTCTATATCTGGGAAAAGGACTTGCAGCCTAGATATGGAACTTTCTAGAGCTGTAAGAAAACCTGTTCCACCGGACATCTATTTGAGATTAAGAGATCAGCAGGGCAAACTCAGGTTGAAATTGGGTCCGCTTGAAATAGTCCCAAGGAACAGAAGGATTAACTCAGATTAAAATTGGGTCCACTTTAAATAGACCTTAGGAGTGAGTGTTTGGATGAGACATTGGATGAAATAGGAAGCAATCAATCAGGAGAATTGGATTGCCATACCAATGAAGATATGAAGACAAAACATAAAATGTTTGATCCAAAAATAGTTGAGAAAATCGTTTGTTCAATAACACTTTAACAATGAACAGAAGTTGCTAAAGACGAGTTCATCAATTTAGGAAAAATTTGGATTAATCTAATGAGGTCAGAACGACCTGTGTAATTAAGGATGGCAATAAATGCCAAAAATCGTTTTCAAGAGAAAAAAGATCTGAACAATCATATGTAACTGTTGGCTAATGAGATTAGAAGACTTCAAACATCAGTTTCCAAAATATGAGATAAAAATAGGACCTGTTGGATGAATAACCAGTCAGTATTAAAGGCATAATATATTCATGAGTACTGCCAAAAGTTGGCAAGTGTAGCCTATATTTGAAGAAACAGCGCTTCTGACCATATAGTGAAGAAGGTCAATATTAAAAAATTGGAAGTATTGGACATAAGAGAAAATTTTTAATGTTCCCAGCGGACTTCTAAACCATTAAATGGTTATGTCCTGAGATTTTGGTCAGGTATATAAGAGGACCACTGAATCAAATGGATGGTTAAATATTAAGAGGATAAGATTTTGAGCCATGATAACTGGTAGGTCAGAGTATACCTAGGACCCAGTTTGGATGAAGGGGAAATAAAGGACCTCTGAACCTTTTTGTAGGTTACAAGTCCCATTTCAGAAAAATACAAAAAAATATAAAAAAGATATAAAATATTAATAAATGCTTTTTTTGGTCCATGATTTTCAGACCTAGGAAGCGATGAGAAATCCCAACGGCCAAACTGAGAAATTTTCACAATTTTGGGACCCTCGATGAGATGGGATTACTTGCAAGGTAACCAAAAGAATCAATCTATTGGTTGATCTAGAGCAACTTGCTGATCTGATGGAGGGACAGCAAGAGGAGGTGCTTGAATTGTTCAAAAAATATTGGGATTATTCTCTCAGGATGACCACGCTTTGGGATGCATGAGAGAAGTTATCCATAAGGTGATACCAGGGAAAATTTGCTGATCAGGATCAGACCAATTTGATGGTTGAAGGTGGCCAAAGTGGTAGTGGAAGAAGAAATCAGCAAACTAGTGAAGCATGGGCTTTTAGTTCCATTGTCAAGTCCCTGGGTGAGTCCAATTTTTATTGTGAAGAAAAAGGATGGCTCTAATTGGGTGGTGAGCAATTACTGGAAGGTGAATAAGATTATGAAGAAAGGATTTATATCCCCTACCAAGAATTGATGATGCACTATATCAATTGGGAGAAGTGAAGTATTTCTCCGCAATGGATCTGATATCAGGATATTGGCAAATCAATTTGCCAAGAGATGACCAAGAAATTTGCACAATTATTACCGCGCAGGGGCTATACCAACCAATGAGGATGCCCCAGGGTCTATGCAATGCTACTGCAACGTTCCATAGAGCCACGGACGCTATACTGAGTAACTTAGTTGTCATGCATCCTGGTGTACTTGTATGATATCTATGTGTTCAGTAGACGTTTACTGACCATTTACACCACATGGAAGAAGTATTCAAGAGACTGTACATGGCTAACCTGAAAGATTAAGCCAAGGAAGTGTCACTTTTTCAAGAAAGAGTTGGAATATCTGGTATTCTTAATCAACTCTAGTTGATTGCAGCCACAAGCCCAGAAGATTGAGGCCATAGAACGGATGGCTGTGCCATAGAGTGTCCAAGATATCCAAGTGTTCTTTGGATTGGTTGGATACTACAGAAGATTTATTCAGGATTTTGCCAAAATTTCTAAACCCTTATTCCATCTGTTGAAGGATCCAAAGAAAGGATTCATATGGAATGAAGAAGCTCAGAAATCCTTCAATGAGTTACAACAATATCTAATAGATTCTCCGAATTTTGAAATATCTGAATTTTAATTGAGAATTTATTATACAAACTGATGCTTCATTGATGGTAACTAGCGCCATATTAAGTCAAGTAGATGAACTTGGGAATGAACATCCAGTGGCTTATGTGATCTGGACACTCTCAGCCGCTGAGAGGAACTACACCGTAACTGAGCAGGAATGCCTTGTGGTCATTTATACCTGTAAGCAGTTTTGGGTGTACA
>JAKSZP010001050.1:0-13462 GCA_022478985.1 Massospora cicadina | reverse complement strand
TTAGTAAGAAGGTATAGGAACCAAGTGCGGAATATAAAACTTAACCATGAGTCCAATCTTGGCTAGTGAATAATGTAACAATATATTACAAACCAGTAAGCCTTATTGTTTATGGTCTCCACTCTCTTAAACATTTGTACCCTAACCTGTAGAAGTCAACAAAACGTAAAAATGGAAGGGGGACAGGAGGAAATAAGTATAAAAACCCTAGGGGTTGTCAAATCAAGATAGGTACAATAGAAGTTTAAAAGGATATTGGGGTAGGTAAATAAAGATGAACAAAAATAGGTGAGGGACATAACACGGGTTGGATAACCTGTGGGAAGGTTTTATGGAGGAAAAAGTGAGAGGGGAAGGACAAAAGGGGATGTATAAGAAAAGTGGGGAAGGGGCTTAGAAAAGGGAAAGGGCTTGAGTAGTAGACTCCAAATAGGTTTGTAGCTAGAAGTTCATGTTTACAAGGCTTAACCCAAGCTCATGAAAGATGGGAAGGGAAGACAATAGGATAATACCTCTAAAGGATAAATCCGATAGCCAATACTAATAAAATAAATTAGCTCTATTATCTTATATAATAAATTAGTAAAGACGGGATCTTACAAACCTTTTCTTATCCCCCTTTATTCTTCTTTATAGACTCCCAAGTTTACTCTTTGTCACTCCTTTTCGTCGGTCTCTGTCTCTAGGCCCCTCCCTCTGTCTTTTCATTTTATAGCCTATATGCTTGATCCTTGTCTATTCCTGTCATCTCGTAGGATTAAACCCTAGTTTTTGGTTACTTGAACCTCTAAGAGGGGAAATATGAAACCATAAGCGTAGGGCAGGATAGTCTATTATTAGAGCGATAATTATAACCTACAAAACAAATTACCAGTAATAATGGTGACGATCAACTAAAAGTTGATGCATATAATAAACTGTATAGAGGATAGAGGACTACAGGGTATGGATAAATAAATATATATACCAAACAGAAACTAGAGTATATTCAAGAAAGAAGCGTATATTAGTAAGTCCACTACCCCTTAAGTCTAGTCCCTGTAAGTGGCTTATTGAAAACTCTTTGAGCCCTGATCTTCACCTTAACTCTATTGTTTAACCAGACAAGTGGATAGGGCAGAGGGGTTAGAGGTTTTATGACTGGCTTGAATAAAAAGAAATGTATATGTAAAAAGAAGTTTAGAGAAAGGCCAGGAAGATAAGAACCCGAAAGAGAAAAAGATTGACAAAAAGACAGTATGACAAAAGAATCATAAAGAAGAACAAGGAATAGTTTAATGGTAATAGAAATTAACTCACTAAAATAGAACAAAGATTATAGGAATAATACCACTTGTATAAGAATGTCAATAGGACGATCCAAACCAAAGGATAGAGGAAAAAGATAAAACTCAAGTTCGTAAACAATGAACCTTTTAACCAATTCAAATATAGGAACTAACTTTATTGGGGACAATAACCTTGTTGTATAAATAATTTATCCTACAAGAAGAGGGGGTATAAACCTAATCTATAAAGTTTGTATTTGATACCTCAAAATACTCACGTATTTTCCTACGGAAAAGGTCGTATCTGTAGAATAACAAGGAGATAAACATAAGTGTAGGCTTAAAAAGTAGATATAGACTACCTAGCTAAGAAGTTTTAAAATGATAGGGTACACTCATAGTTAGCACCTTTTATGTCTCATTCTTATTGGTCCCCTATTCTTGTCCTTTTTGTTCCTTCTTTTTATCCCCTATTCTTTTCTACTTCCTACTATCCCCCACCATTCTTATTCCTTTTTCTCTGATTTATTCTGTCAAAGTTCCTCCCCTCTATTCCCCTGTCATCCTATAAACTTATGAACTATTAAATACAGGCCCCGGCTATTTATCAAACTTTATGGGCCTATGGAAAATAGGATCCTTCCACCTAAATAGTTGTTATTCACATTTTTATTCCAGGGTTATCCTTGGTGGCAATATCGTCTCATTCTTTCTCCCCCTATCCTTACCTGTATTTGTATATAATTAGGGCTTATTCTTGTTAACCCTTAACCTCAATTTGAATTAGTAACTATTACAACTATCACCCTAATCTAGGTAAATAAACCGGCTTATGTAGATTACTCCATAGAGGATTTCCTAGACTATTCCGTCTCTATAGATTGTGGGATATTGAGAGTACTACTATTACCTATGACAACGATAAATGTTGGATAAACCTATAAGAAAACGGCTAAGTAGAATGAACAAGTGGAAAAAGCTCAATAAAGACCCGAGTGGATAGGGTGAAATAGGATGGATAATAGCTGTAAATAAGGTAAAGAGGGAGGAAGATAATTCATAGAATATTTGGGGAAGTAGCAGTATGATAAATCGTTAATTTGGAGTTTAGTAAAACAAGCCCCTATCCTCATAGATAAACATAAATAATAGGGGGGAAGACTAGCCATATATCAGTATATTGAAGGTGACTGGGAAAAACTTTTAACTAAAAACAAGTAGGTAAATAGGAGGGTCTAGGGATAGAACCAATTGTGTAGGTGGATAAGAAAAGAGAAAGAAGAATAGGAGTGGGGAGGCTTGAATAGGGATTTGTAGAGAGGAGTGGATAGAGTCTATAGCTAAATCATGAATGCGGGAGGTAATAACCCCCAATATATAAACATGTATACTTGAGATCCCTAGGTGGGTATCAAGTAGAGTCCCATAATTAACTTGGCTATTAAGTGATAACGGGTCTTTGAGTTCACTTCAAGGTTTCATTTAGTAGAAGTCCCCTTTTAGTTTAGGGTTTTATTTATAACAAGGGGCTAAAGATAAATTATGACCCTAATAACTAGACTTAATCCAATAAACATAAACTAGAAGATAGAAAATAAACCAAATATAAAAAGTTTACTAAAAACCAAATATAAATAGATAATTAACCAAATATTAATTGATTATGCAGAGATATTCATATCCGCTATTATCTACCTGTGCTTTCTTTTTATACAATCTTGAGCTAATCCTATACACTCTTCCCCCTCTCATACATTTTGTCGTTCTATTGTTTTACAAACCATTATGTCCTAAACCACTAGTTAGTCTTTTCCTAGTTCTATTCTTAAATTCTTTTCTTTCCCCATCCCCCTTTCTATCCTTTTTCTTGTAAAATGTTTAGCAGAATTCTATAGCCTTCTTATAATATTCTTTTTTCTCTTTCGGTTCTAGATCTTTTCATATCTCAATCATTCCCTTTTATTACATTAGGTATCCTCTTTTTATCTTTTTATTACCCTCCCTCTTTATATTTAGGTGGTAAACATGAAAGCTTTTGTGCTCCCCTTACAAGCCTGGATATGTTAATCTCTTTGAATTTTTCTAGTTGATAGTCTATATCATTTGGGTACTAGGTAGTGGCATGTTGTTTTAGGGGTTTTATACCAACATTAACCTTTCAATCATTCACCCAGTTACTATAGATTCTTAAAGCCTTTATTACGTTTCACGTAGATTGTGCGTGGACATCCTCTTATTAAACAGACGTACCTGATACAGAGCTTTATTTAGATTATGGTTGGTTACATGATCTGCAATTTTACTAGGATTACCTGTCTAAAGGATTAAAGTAGAGATATGACCCTCTTATCCCCTGCCTCTTGATATAGAGTTCCCTATTCTTCTTTTTTTTCTTCTTCTTCTTTCCTTATATCCTCTATTCTTTCTTTTTCTATCTTACTCTTTTTAGGTATTTCCTCAATCAGAGTACTGCCCTTTTTAGTTACTTATAAAGTAGAAGCGTTGTCGTCCTTTATACTGGCTATGGGCCTTAGCTTCTTTATACTTTCTTGTTCTTTTCTAGGTTGTTTTATACAAAGTCAATTTCCTTCTTTTCAAATCTTTTTTCTCCCTTTATTTCTCAGATATCTTACCTCCTTTTTCATTCCCATAAAAGACTTCTATTCTTTGTTTTTCCTTCTTTGTCTCTTTCAAACCGTCTTCTAGTTCTATTCTGTGCTTATCTCCCATAAGCCATCCTGTAGGTACAGAAAAACACTTTAGTGTTGCATATCTATTCAATTCCCTTTCTCTATCCTTGCGAATGTCCTATTTATGTTCCACTTTCCCAAACTTCCTTTTCTTCATAGTTTAGTTATACGCGGTCCTTTTTTACCAGAAGCTGAAACCATGTTCCTTATAGATCTCTATTATGTCAAATATACAATCTCTTATATTCATCCTTTCAGCTCTCTAAGTCTTTTCTTTCATTCCCTCATAGGCTCTTCCCTGATTTTGTTCACTTTTGTCAATTCTTATGCCTTTTATTATGGTCTATCCTATTGTTTTCTTACTCTTTCAATAGAGTTATCAACAGTCTGTTTATTTTATTAACTACAGTAGCATAAGATTGTTATTCTATAGAGTTATTTTCCATCCTCTCCTTTATTATCCCACAATCTATTCCCCTTTTTCTTTTAGGCACACTACACAAATTTATAGTTTAGCTTTATAACTAAATTTTTTCCTAGTACGTAAAGGTACTAGTGCAATTCTTAGTGATTACTTTTCTTTATAGCTTATAATTGGATATGAATTCAAATCTTAAAACTTAAACATTAGGGAGGGGTATGACAAATAAAGTTACCTATAGTTTGTAAATTGAAAACTTATTATTAATATAAGATGTAGGTAGATCAAGCTAGAGCTGCGATTACATTAGGTTACTATGGAAACCCAATTGCTTGTTCATTATTATTTTATCTTCTTAAAAGTTTATTATTATACATAATTTGTATTACATTTTCTTTTTCTGTTGTATATTGTTTATCTATTTCTCTGTTCTTTTTGGTCTAAATTATATGGTATGTTTTCATTTATTTATGTCTTTAGTCTTTTATTATCCAACCTTCTATTTATGGCTACGGTTCTTCCATTTTGGAATTCCATCTTGATCCCTATTCAATAATCTCAATAGATATGTTTTGATATTCCATGCTTAAAGAGAAATTGAACAATACTAATATAAACCTGGAATTGAATCAATTATAAATTGAGGATATAGAAAGATCATAATTCATAACTTAGAAAACTCTATCCTTGAAAGATAAATCCCAAATACCTATTATCAATAAATTGGTTGATATAATATAAAGTTTAGAAGTTTTATGTTTATATTCCCAATAATTATCTATCTCTCTTTTTCATTTCTATCTATATATACTATTAAACTTAGTACTATCCTTCTGCACCTTCGTCCATTCCTACACCTCTTTTCTTCAACCATTGATGACCTTCCAGAGGTTTCACATGATGAATTAGTGTCTTCTACACAAGACTTTCTACTATTTTCTGCTGATAGCTTATGAATATTTTTACCTGCTGTTGCATTAGCCCCTTATATACTTTTGATTATTCTTCAATTAGTACTATCCACCCCCATAATCTTAAACTGATTACTTCTAAGATCAATATTGAGTTTATATATTAAGTAGAAAAATCCGTAAGTAGCCGTTGAGCTACCAAATAACCCATATTAGATAAGATAGGATAAATTATAAAATAAGACTTATTATGATAAGATTTCATATAATTCTAGTTAAGTTTAATTAAAAGAATCCAAATATAAAACTTTTAGTAATATGGGGACGACCTTGTTAATATGTAGGGGGACAATGTTTCCTGAAAGGAAAAATTTAGAAACTATCACAAATATATAAAGAGTTTGGGGATGAAAATAAGAAAGGGGAATAAAACAATGGAAGCCTAAAGCAGCAATTAATAGAAAAATCCTTTAGTCAGTTAGTTTTATCCCTGTAGTAAAGTGATTTATTTATAAAACTTGGTTATTTATAGCAAACACATAATTAGTGTTACGTTCAAACATAAATGGAAATTAATATTCAAACTAACCCCATCTAAATATAAAATTCTTCCCCTATCTTTTCCAATATTAGAATCTATGATTTTCACTACTTTACTCATACAAGCTCTTTCAAGTTAAATTTTCTACTAATCTGTCAATTACAAAATAGTCGGAGCATATTTATATAAAACAATGTAAATAAATAATGGAGTTTAAAAGTAAAGGATTGGCCTTATGCTGCTAAAGACCCCTATTAGTATAAATATATGAAATATACTAATTATGAATCCTTGATCCCTACCCCCTACCCTCTTTTCTTTCCCCTTTCATACCCTCTACCCCTGTCCTACCTAAACCCTTCTGACCTTTTCCCTCTTTTATTTTCTGCCTTTTTCATTATCTTATGAATATAAATCTGATTTTCATTTTCTTCCTTACCCTCCTTTTTTATTCCACCTTTATCCCCTGCATTCTCTTTGTCCTTTTTTTCTAGTTATTAGCGTGATTACCTTTTTGTAAATTATAGTACTATTATAGGACGGTTACTTTTTTATAAAGAGTTCCTGACAGATGTGTAATTTAGGCCTAGTCCTTATATTGTTGGCTTTTGCCATATTTCACGCCCTAATTAAAGCCCATCCCTATTATTAGTTACTTTTAATGGTTATGAGTAAACATATGTCACTACATATTTTAGTAATATATTCTTCCATCTTAGGTGGTTACTTACTCATTAGTGGATGAAACAAGTATATGGTCTTTACAATGTATCAAATTAAGTTTTTATGCTCATTGGCTCATTCTTTTGTTTCTAGAAAAGGCACATAAATTTTCCTAATGGTTCTGCTAAAAGTACGTTACGATAACTGTGTATTACAGGTAATAAACCTAGCATGATAGCGATCAACACTACGCAAGTATAGTTATTTATATTCTTTCTACTGATGTTTCTCCTAAGAGGTTCTTGGCTTTTGTCCTATGTTTGATTATCTTTTATATGTTTATCTACACATACTTCGTTTTTATTCTTCTTTATTATATAAGAAATCTTTTATAATGTTGTTCTTATTAGCTGATCTTATACTCTGGGCCTCTCTCTACTAACCAATGTAGGTGCTAAGTTCTTTATTTGGAGTTAGTTAATCTTTTATACATATTCTCTTTTCCTAGCTATAGGTTTCTCATTGTTTTATTCTTTTAGTATTGTTATTCTATCACTTCTTTTAGGTTTATGATTCTTAGACACTCTTATATTTTTATACTCATTATTCCCTATATCCAACATAGTGTAAAGTTCTTACGCATAAAATTCCTCAAAAATCTTACTTGTAGAATTTTTCTAAACTTGACTTACTAATAACCTTTATTAAAAATAGTAATTAGTTTTGTTTTAGTTATAAAGTATTGTTATCTTTTTTCATTTTTATTGCAATATTCTAGACTACTTACAATTACAATTAGTAATCCTAAATTCTCTCACGATACTTGTAATATAGGTCTAATCAATTTATTATTGTTTTATCTAATATCCCCCTTGATCTTATTCATATACCCAAAGTATTTATGAACTACGAATCCAGTCTTATTCCTTTTTGAATTGTACGGTCATATTATTGTACACGCCTCAAGTACTTTCATAGTAAACTTCTTTTTATCTAAAAGAATCTTCTACCATATAAATGGACTTTAGGAGTAGCTTACTATTGTGAACCTAGAGTACTTAATTTAATTTATGATTAAAGTCATTATTATTATCTAAATATTTGTATTAATTAGGTTTATAAAATAGATTAGGTCTATTGATTAGCTTTATAAAATGAATTAGGTCTATTGATTAGTTTTATAGATTAGGTTAATAAAATGGATTAGGTTTATAGATTAGTTTTATAAAATAGTTATTGTAAGATTCCTATTATGTAATCACAAATTCCAGATCGGACATCAATATATCAGGCACTATTCAGTATAGTTGCCTCAATCTGTATTAGATCAAAACTTTTAAATATACTTGGAGCTATTGGCCTATCTGGCAGTTGTCCAAGGGCAAGGGGGATCATTCCAGCCTATGAGACCGAGGATAAAACCTCAATCATAATATAAATAAAAGGTTTAGATACCAATAGGTGGCAGCGATTGTCACCTGAGGATTCATCACCCAATGGGTTGGGTGGAATTTTGATAATAATTTCACCCAGATAGTTGACGGGTAATCCTAATAAATAATAAAGAACATAAAAAGAGTAATCTATATAAAGGAAGGGGGAAAATAAAGAGAACAAGCTTAATTTAGAGAATAGGGTTTAAGCCACCAAATAAAGATTTAAAAGAATAAAGAGGATTGGGAAGGACGAATGGTGGATAAGGGAGGGGGAAAAGAATACATGAGAAGAGTAGTATAAAGATTGACCAGGAACTAAAGTTGGACTAACCCTCAACAGAAGTGTCGTAGAAAAAGATTTCGTAAGTGTATATAGATAATGGGGGGGGGGGGGGGAATAGAAAATGAGAGAGTATAGGAAGAAAATGAAATAAGTGATAAGATCAGTGTCAAGGCTCACGAAACATAAGAGAAAGGAGGGAAAGGATTGAAGAAATATAAGCATATAAAAGAAATAGAAATTTCCAACCCTTGTGTATTCAACCCAATATAAAACTAAAGGGTGATTCTTTATACTAATCTAAAGATATATCAAACTATATAACTGGGTAAAAAACTTAAGTTTTTAGTTTAGCTAAACTATTTTTGTATAATATGGAAGAATAAAAAAATTATCCTTTATAGTGATCCTATTTATATCTAAGAATAATACTCTAAGTATTAAACTATTTCTAAGTTTAATTTAATATCTGTTTAGTGATAAAATATATAATAAGAATAGAACAATATAAATAACCATGATCAATATAAGAATAATAAAGAAAATAAGTATAAAAGTCAACAAAGAATAATAAAGAGTAAAGAAATAGGAAGAATAAAGAGTCAACAAAATAGGAAAATGGACAGTAATAAGAATAATGCATAGGATATTAAGTTTTGTAAGGGGTTTATTAAAACCACAAAAGAGTTTACTAAAATAAAAAAATTGTAAAGATAGTAAAGAAAAGAGGGGAGCAGAAAAAGGAATAGGAGAAAAATAGAAAAACAAAGAGGACCAAAAGATAGAATGTATAGATTGAAGAATAACAGGGAGTAATGATACACAAGGTTTTCTATTTTCCTAGTAAATACAACCTATTCTCCGTAGGTTAATCTCTCATGTAGATGCTTTAGGTACTAAATGTTTATGAAACCCTACTCAATCTAGTTTTATTGGTAAGTCTAATATGACTAAGTTTAGATTAGAACTAGATAACACAATTTAACATTATAATAATGAGGTGTAAAATCATATAGGATTTTTTAACCACTCAATCATAGATTATAAGCACTTAAGTCCTTTTTCTTAAGCTCTTTTTTCATACATTTTTTGTTAGTTTTTCTCCCCCTTTCTTTCTATTCCCTTTTCTTCAAGTTAGAGTCACAATCATTGGTTACTATTATAAATTTATGACCTTATATGGCTTAGCATTTTTGTAATATTATTTTATAGGTCATGTAGAATAGTACTTTATGGTATGATTGGTATTCTTTTATTTGTTATTTCTATCTAGTATTTTGAATTATATACCTCCTAACAACTTTGTTATTATACTATAAGGTTGATGTTATCTTTAAATTATTAGGTTTTTATCCAGTAACACATTCTATCAGCAATACTCTTTTATATTATTCTAAAGTTAGAGACCTTTACTATAGTTAGTTTTATACATTCTTAAGTATTATATACTAAAAGATTACATATCTTTAATATGTTTATGAGGTTTACACATTATTCAGTTAATCAAATTATTGGATGTCTATTTATTTTCCATTTGTAAATAGATAATTGATCATAAAGATCAAATCTAATATAGAAAATATCGTTTTCCAGGCATAAGCCAAGTGAAGGCTGATAATGTGGGAAACTTAAATCTACTATTATCTTTTTTTTCTCTAAAAAGATGTAGCAATAGAAGGCTTGTAAATCTAAAGATGAACACAGATAGAAGAAGTCGGAGTATATATGTCAGAAATTTGAGATTGGGGATAAAAGCTTATAATAGTCATGTTCTATATGACAACCCAACTTCTTTCCTTCATCTAAGATATGCATCATTAGGATAAGATAGGATAATATCAGTTGTACTAGATAAGAGGGATTTGGAGGATCTAATATTTATATAAAATAGACTTATATTAGTGTACTTAACTTTTATATGACATGTTAATCATATAGGTATAAAATCTTATTATTGAATTAAATAGGGCGGGGGATCCTTATACATCTACGTATCTGCTATCGGGTTCATTACCCTTCAATATTTCCCCTCCCATTTCCCCTTCCTACCAATCCTCCTTATTATTGTCCTTTCTTTCCCCTTTCTTCCTTTTTGTCTTACACTCCCCTTCTTCTTTTTAGCACCCTCTCTTTTTATATATTTTTTTATACCCTTTGAAATTCGTTAGTGAACCACCTCTAGTTTCTCCATAAAGTATTTATCTTTTAATCCATATCTTTTAATCCCTATCTTTTTATCCTAAGGCTTAAGGACTATATTTAATCCCTATCTTTTTATCCTTATGGTTTTATCCCTATGTTTTAAGGCCTATATATTTAAGAATAAATATATTTGTCTCACTGTTTAGATAAAGGCCATTAATAGGGTAGGGAATCATTGAATGACTGCCTATAAATGTAATCCAGTAGTCTATGATTGGTGGGAGATATTGGTTATAAACAAGAATAGAGAATAATAAAAGACGTAAACGGGAATGGACTATAAAGAATCCACTAAGGAATAATAAACAATTTCAGGTAGGAAAATTGCGACTACCACCAAGGCGAGATAGCCACCAAGGATAAGGCATAAAAGGAATAAGAGGGAGAAAGGAAATAAAACAAAGAGCCTAAACACTAAGGGATAATACCCAAATATGTAAATAGAATTGCTAATCAATTATCCCCTATTCTATTCCACTTCTATTCCCCCCTTTCCTATTACCCTCCTATTCCCCCTTTTTTTTATATTATCCAGGTACTTGTATTTAAGTTTTTATCCCCGGTGTGGTATTTGGTTAATTGTTGATCGTTGGAAACCTATTTGTATTATCATCTTTATGGCTAATTACAAAATCGTATTACTCAATTAACTACGTGGGATTTATTGTGGTAGGTAAGTTTATCTTACCTAAATAATAGGTATAATCACAGAAGCTACGATGTATCAATAGTAAGAACAAAGCCCTATTTAAGATAGAGGGGGACTAAAGTGAATAGGAGGGGATCCCTCTTTATGGTTGATCAGGAAGTGGAAAGAGATTACCAGGGGACCTTAACGAGAAAAATAACAACAAGGCTTGGGAAGGGATAGCGAGACAACCAAGAGGGAGACTAAAGAATAGCGAGTATACTAAAGGATAATACAAAAAGAGGGATAAGTAAGGACCTAAATAGGAAAAGGGCGTATAAAAGAAATGGATTGTCTAAATGAAGGGATAGCCTATCAGCAAAGCAAATAGGAAGAAAACCCCTATCAGCTAAATATACAATGAGGAGGGATAAGGGTGGGAAGAAGGGTGAGGGATTAGGTTGGAAACTAGGAGGAGGGATAAGGGCTGAGAAACCCTATGACTAGAAAATAAAAGGAGATTTGAAAAAAAGAAAAGAGTAAGGGAAGAGTATATGGATAGGGGATGTGATATCAACCCAATATTTAGAGGGTCACTATAAGCCTTTATTATATTCCTCTATTCTCATGAGCTTTTAAGAGGTAATGTGAAATCCTTGGGGATTAGTGGATTCTAATTTATTAAAGTGGGTTACCTTTGTATTTGTATCTATATGATTATTGTAAATCAAATAAACAATTCGTCAGTGGGATCATAAATGATTGTGGATCTTTGCTTATTTTTGCTTAAAATACTACTTACTACCAATTTAAGTATATAAGATATAAAGTGTTAAAATATCACTAAAAATATTAGCCAACAGATTATAAACCATCTAGGAAGATCTCAAGTATTCCCTTACATATCATGTTGATAGTTTTAATAAGTCTAGGGTAATCCTTACCTAAGTTTGGAGTATATTGGTTTTCAACTTAAAATGTGGTGTAATCACAAAAAGATTAGCGATAAAACTTGAAAATAAACAGTAGAAAAGAGTGGGACATGAAGAGGATATCCAAGATAAATAGTACAGTGATAGGGTGGAATAAGGAAGATAAATGATTGAATAATAAATAAAAATCCAATAAGCTGGCTAAAATAAATAAGGGTCTTAGAAAAAGAGTGACAAATATAAAACCTGAAGAATCGACAAATAGGGATATCATAGGTAAAATCAAGAATAAAAGTAGTATATAAACTAGAGTATAAGGGATCCTTATATAAAACAAAAGGGTAACATAATAAAAAAGAATATCAAAGAAAATAACTAGGGGTAAAATAATAAGAAAATAGCAGAGATAATTGGGTTGGGTGTAGGATAAGAAAGTACAAAGGGTAAGATAAAAAGATCGTATAAAACAAGTGACGAACTTGACTACCAAATTGGGCCCCTTACCCCCTTGGCTATAGTCCAAGGTCATCACTCATTAATTACTATTTAGTTGATGACTCTATGCACCCTCTTTTGTACTTCCCTTCTCTATTCCTTCGTGGCATGGCGAGTCGTTTTAGTCTTGATGCCCCGGGGTTTTCATAATCCCACCATTATATTATTAACTTAACTTCAACTTCTATTTATTTTTATAGATACGAGTCATTCCTTGATTGTTGTCATTCTATTAGTTTCGTCTTCTTATTCTTTTTCTATCCCTTAGTGGGTTTTAGTCTTTTTTCTTTTTATATTCTCTATTCTTTCTCAAAATCGTTTTCTTGAACTCGACATTAGATTTTTATCCCACCCCAACCACTTCACGTCAAGAAGGATTATACCCAACTTGATACATACTATTTTCTCCCTTACCTCTTTTTCTCCCCCTAGTGACTCCCAAATTTCGTATTACTCAAGGTCGTCACAGTTGAGTCATTAGAGATGACGTGATTTTACAATTACATTTCTAGCAACATTATTTATCTTGGCCCATTCTTCTGTATATATTTATACTATTGGTTGATATTTGAACCCATTTAAGGAGGGCTATATCCCCAAACCTTTCAATTTATAGGCAATTTTATAGTGGATTAAGTCTTTGTCATATTCTGATGGCGTTCTACTTTCTATTAGGCGTAAACGCAGTGACAACCAAATTTCCTTATATCATTAGTCAAGGTTGTCACTCTCCGAACCAATGTAAAGAGTCCCTTGAAACTCTACAAAAGGTGAAATTTGGGACGAGGGCCAAGGACCAGGGGTAAACGTTGGTTATATTCAAATCTTATGTCCTTTGCATTATCAAATCTTTATCCCCTTTCTCTATTCTTTTCCATTCTCAAATCTTTATGTTCTTTTAGTCATTTCCCTTTATTATTTTTATCCCAAGCCTCCTTTTTAGTTTATAACCTTTCTAACCAATGTTATTTGACAAGTTTATTACCCAATCAATA
>JAKSZP010001049.1:0-13504 GCA_022478985.1 Massospora cicadina | reverse complement strand
CCCTTTTTATACAACGTTACCATGTATGCCTCTTGGCCTCCAGGGAGGAGGCGCGTTTCCATTAGGCACTGGTTCATTGAGGCAAGCAGTAAGGAGGAGAAATAGTTGAAGTAATTCTTATAGAACTCATAAGGAATTCCATCTGGACCTGGGCATTTCCAGTATGGTGCACCATGAACGGTGGACCAGAGTTTTCCTGAGAAATTAAATTCATCAACTCCAGATAATGGGAAATGGTGAAGATATGTGCACTTTCAAGAAAATCATTAACTTCAGCTGATTGTACTGGATCAGAGCGATACAATTCAGAATATTAATTTTGAACTCTGATTGCCACTTCGGCTGGAGACTCTGCAATAGAGTGGTCTGGCCGCCTCACCTGTGTGCAGGCCAAGCTTTGTCGCAGTGTGAATAATTTTCAAAAAAAGTAAGTGGAGCACATTACGCCCACTGTTATATTCTTTGCCTTATATTGAACACAAAATTGATGTTTGTGTTGCCTTATCAGTGCGTTGAAGTGAGCAGACACTTCTGCCCACTCAAGACCCCAATCTGGGCTGTAGCCTGCTGCAGGGACTTAGCTTCCAGGTGATCCACTTATGGCAGCGTGCGCAAAATGACTGTCAAGGCAGCTTGAGAGCGACTTGATGAGATGTGGCATGCCTGGCGGATGATGTTTGCTTTGAAGGTTGATCAGGTAGAAAGTAGGCCTGCACATGAAGGTGTGGTAAATTCCAGAGTTGAGGTTACAGTGGTCACTAACAAGGAAAACCTGGGCAATGTGATTTCAGCGGGATGGAGATTGCACCACTTTGGAGCCTGTGCCACTGGATGTGACATTGAGAAGGAAATTGATACCATATTGTGGTCAAATAAATATAGTTTCATCGTCATAAAGTGTGCAACTTGAGACTGAAATTTCATTGTGCAAGAATAAAATCAATGTGGGACATAGACCTCAGCTGGCCTTTGTGCATATGGGGATGAGACATGTTTGTAAGCAGCGGTGCATGATGTGGCATAGTATCAAATAACCCCAAAGTGGCTTTTAGAACGCGAAGTTCTATATGCCCCTATGGGGGTGTAGGTGACGAGGGCCAACGGTTGGTGGCTGGGTTGGTACAGCAGTTCATGTCGCCCACCAAAAATGGGTCAGGGGGAAGCAGGAGGGAATTAATGGCTGAGAAAAATTCCCAATGAGCTCATGCACAGGTTGGAGTGTATATGTTAATGACAGCGTGCACTTCGTCATCCCACAAAAAGGATACAACAAGGACACGGCAATCAAGGTATGAAATTGATGGAATGAATTTAAAATTATGGGTTTTTTGAATAAGAACTCCACAGTGCAGCAATTAAAAGGAAAGGGAAGGGAGGAGCATGGTTGCCCATGTGTCCTCTGCACCACATGGAAAATGGGTTTCCTGAATGGCCAGGATGTCCATGGTTAAATCATTTTTTTAAAACTCAGTTTCCTAGTCCAGGACGCCGAGGCCTTGAGTCCAGCGATGTTCAATGTCCCTATAGTAAAGGCTCCCCCCAATCCACCTTAGATGCAAGAGGAAGGGCACCTGTGCACTTCAGCCTTCTTTTTTTCAGCACGTCACTGTATGGCAGCACAGGTATTCTGTGCTACGGAGTAAGGTTTAGTATGTGATGCTTTTGCGGTGGGGTTGGCATTGGCTTTTGCCTTCTGATTATTTCCCCTCTTGGAACGATCCTTTGGTGTGGTGTGCACCTGCAGTGCACCATCGCATGTTGGCAAAATTTTAGTAGGTAGATTGGTGGGCAACTTGGTTTCAATTAAGGCTTGGTAGCATTGGTTGTTTGAATCTGACTCACCCATTGAGTCATCAGCTTGGGTGGCCCAATCTTATTGGTGGAAGGATTCATGAGCCGCTTCTGCAGTGAATGACTTGATGTCCTCCTGGAGCTGGGAGAGAAGGATCACGGATGCGGCCATGGCCACCGCCATGGCCACTGCTCTGAGGGCCTGCTTGACCTTCTTACACTCCTGTGGGGACACAGGCTTAACTTAGATGTAGCACCCAGGCGCATCCCACGGGAAGGCGGTGTTGGTGTCTATTGCTGGTTCATAATGGGCATCTGCACCACTCATTGCATCTGGGATGATTTTGTTTTGAGTAATACCCTCCTTGGCAGGGCAGGTATGGGCCTTGCGGCCAAAATTATGATAGAAAGTGCAGATAGGAGGCGTGCTATTCATGGTGATCTGGAATGGGTGGAATTCTTGCCCATCAATTTCCACAAAAGCAGTGTGGGGGATTTGGATCAAATCTTCCACTATCCCTGAAGATGGGGTGAGTACAGTGATTGCTTTGCCTGTGCACAGATCCAGCATGAGTGTAAAGTGCTTCATCTTAAAGGATTGGATTTCCCCATATTCAATGAGCCCAGCTTTTAGGTGGTGCTCCAGCACAGTGCGCTTGATTGTTGTAGGTAGGAAGTCAAAAATTACAAAAATTTAATTAGATTTAGTCCAACTATTGCACTTTGTGTTGACTACCCATTGACCATCCAGGAGGTTTACCACCACCTGCACCTTTGTAGCTTTGTATGCTGCATTTTTGTTTTTGAACCCAAGATCCAGCCAACCATGGGGCATGGAGTACAGTGCAACATACACTGCATTCAGGAAATGGGTGAGTACATCTCCACAAAACTTCTCCCAAAGCACTGTTTTTTGTATATCCAGGAAGACATGCACCCCATGCTCCACTGATGACATGGGCTGGGAGTGCGGCGTATTGATGAACTGGTTACAGTGCACTTGCCAGGCCAAAATTTCTGGGGAAATGCTACGCCGGTTTTTTACTATTAATTTTATCTAGGACGCTAGTGTCGCTGAGGCGTTTACAAAACTTGAAAGGTGTGTGGACCACTCCTGTGCCCTTAACTTTACTCACCCAACTGCTATCTGACATTGGGTGCACACTAATCTCCTCGATGAAGTTATCAAACTTACCTAGACTTGAATCAAAAATGTTGCAAAAGTGTTTTCAACAATAGAGAAAAGTTTTCATATATGTTATTTTTTATAACATTGTTTTGCATTATGTCCTAACCTTTGCAATAGCTGTACTTAAGTCAGTAGTTTATTGTTTCAATTATGTGATCATGAGGTTTATTTGATAAAGTTGAACGTTTGATGGTTTAGACATGGTTGGAGTAGGAGGCATTTATAGATAACTTTATTTCACATTTATTAGTAAATTTTCACTTAAGAACAATCATATTAAATCGAATTTTAGGCCGATTTTCCAAAGCTGAAGTTACTGCAGTGATTGCATCATTAAGAGTAATATGATTAGTTATAAATAAAGGTTAGGCACCAGCATAAGCATGATTAGTAAATTCACCCATAATCACCCCTTTTTATAACCAAATGACCATGATATCCTGTTAGTTAGAAAACACTTTATTGCTTCCAAATATTGGACTAAGGTAGTCCACGCCTGATCCCAAGTTTCATATTTTTAAGGTGAGGAGTCATTTACTTCTCTATAAGTACTATTTAAGCAAAGATAAATTTACCTAACCTTGTGTCAATTAGATGCTTTTTATATAGAACTTTCATAGGCATAAAGGAAAGAGGCAATACTTATTTTCCTCAAACAATTATTGTAACTTGAGCAAATGCATTTAAGTTGTCCATTTCTCCAAATAAAGCATCTAAGACTACTCGCAGATCCATAGGGCATCCATACAATTGAACTTTACTAGCCCTAGAAACATTCTCAACTGATAATTTAGAATAGACAGAAGGGACGAAATCTTGCCTCTCAGAATCATCATCATCAGAGATGGGTAAAGATTCTCCAGGAGGGCCAAGATCCTGAAGGTTATTTTCCTCCTTGATTATATAATTGAACAGATAGTCCTAGTCAAATTTTTTATCATGGAGTTGATTTTCACGTAAAGTTACAGATTGAGCCCAATTTAAATTTATTTGCTAAATTTGGTTGTTAATAAATGACTGAACCTATTCTCAATTTTTGATAATATGAGATTATAGTTGTTAATTATTCTATTTATTTAGATAAGTATTTTTTATCCAGTAGATAAATTGACCTCAGATTTCAATAACAAGTCAACAAATACTTATTATTGCTTCTCTGTTATCCAAACAATATCAGAGGCCACCTCATAAAAATTAACCATATTGGCATGCAATTTTTTAGTTAATTCAATTGATTAAAAAAGTATCACGATGATACATTCCCATGATTGAATAAAATGATCTAAAGCTGGGTATAAAAGGAAACAAAGTTATTGATTGACTCCTGTTGCCAATATTTTAGTTTGTAATTGGGACAAAGTATATAATTCAATCTTGGTAAAGGGTACCACAGTAGCACAATTTTGAGAAGAACGACTTTCAGCAGCATAAATACCCTATAATAATTAATGAATAGTGTTACTAATATTATCAGTGTGTAAACAATATTATTCTTGAATAACAGTTGGCAAAAAAATTCAATGTTAGCCCTGAAAGCTAAACTCTCAGGTTGCATTGGAGGCATTTCTGATCTTGAATTAACAAGCCAATGAGGTAAATTTAAAGATTCATTATTGAGACATTTTAGCTGGATTTATTCATTTTGTGATAGACAATTTTACTTTAACAACAACTCAGGTCCCCTAAAGTGAGCACCACTTATCAAATCTCACGGTTTTTTTGTAAATCAGTAATAATTTGGAAAGTTGAAGCTGGTGCTGTCCCATTGAAAAATTTATAGTTTTTTCCTGTATTTTTAGACATTTAGGATGTCAAACTCAAGGCTAAAAACTAGAAAATGATCTCCTTTATTACTTATAAACCTTTAACATCTATCAGATTATCAGGTAAACAACGTCAAAATATTTTCTTTATTAACTCATGACTAGGATCTTAAATCATCAATAAATATTGATTCTTGATCTAAAAGTTTAACTTTTTGTTTTGCCATAAGTGACGCCATCCCATTGAAATCCTAGCATCAGATATAGGTTCATGTGGAAATAGTGCTTTTTTGAGGAATTCCATTGTCAATTTGGTAATCAATTCTAAAGTTTAATTTGGTTAATTGACACCAGAAACTGACCTTGGAACAGATAATTCCAGCTGTTTTCCATCAGGGTCTCTGACATATTATTTTTTTTATAAAAATGAAGTTTATACAAAATAAATAATTCTTTTACCATCAAAAATTTGTGTACTACACACTTCTATTCTCAATACTCTTTTTGCCATAAATGTGACCAGAAAGTTAAGGCTAGACAATAGTTTATATTGTGTACCAGAAAAATATAAAAACTGGCTTTAAGTTTAGAGTTTATATGAACTCTTAGATTTTTCTGATGTTTGGGTAGAATTGGCCATAGTTTAGTTGATTTGGAAACCCCTTACTTAATAGTTACTATTACTTTGTACTAGTACTATTGACTTGTTGGTTTTATAAACTCTATCACCTGTGAGCATCCTATAAAATGGTAAATCTAAACTAAGCATAGTGTGGGCTTCAATGACGACATGTATTCACTACAAGGTACCAAGTTAGAGCAGCAGTTTGCGTCAACCCTTTTGAAAACATGTCATTATTGACCGTGTTGATCTGTGTATATTATTATGGATTGTTGTTGTTCATCTCATCCTTGTCGTCCCAAACATCAGAAAAATCTAAGAGTTCATATAAACTCTAAACTTTGATATTATCATTATAACGTTAGTAATTTTCTGAGGCCATCTACATTTATGGGTCACATTTTAGAGCAGTGTATAATGGTTTTGCCATAAAATTATCATTTTATTGCCCATTATGCCAGTCTTCCAGTAGGATCCTTCACATTTTTGTAGCCAAATATTAAGGCATGGTCCATGATTATGGCGAAGGTGTTACCACAGAGGAAAGGGTAGTAGTGCTTGATGGCAAAAATGAGTGGGAGACATTCCTCCTTAGTGAAAGAATAAATTATGTTCAGTTTTAGATAAAGTTTTGCTAATATAAATCACTATGTGGCTGATGCCATCCTCATTGAGTTGGGACAGGATGGATTTCCTTAAATAATTTGGAGGCATCTGTAAACAAAGTGAATTAAATTACATAAATAGGATGGCGGAGTAGCGTTATTCCTACAAGTGATTCTTCAATATTTGAAGGCAACTTTTCATTAAGCTTCTCATATAATTGGCATTTAACGCACAAGAAGGTTGGCAAGAGGCTCACTGAATTAGGTGGATTTGTACAATTGATGATAGTAGCTCATTATTTCTAGAATCATCTTCATGTAATGACTGCTCTTTGTATTCATGTATTTGGGCGATAGCTCTAAACATACTTTGAGTTGGCTGTATCCTTTTGCAAGAAATAAAGTATATCAAGAAGTTAAGCAATTATTATAAAGATGAGCGTTTTAAAGGTTTTAGCTTGTGTTGGGTTTGAGTAATTATTAAAAAATTTAGCGGCTAAAGTGTTTGTTGAAGTTTATAGAGAATAGTAATATTGTAAAGTTAGATCATCATGCTACTCATCCTAAGCTCCTGCAATAAATGGTTCATACCTCTTTGTTGAAGTATGAAAGTGCATTAAAAAACTTGAGGAAACTGATTAATCTGTAAAAAAGCCTTTTTTATATATAATGGTGCATTTCTATTGGTCTTATTGGGTAGTTCCCTTTTCCAGTACCCACTGTCACTTCCATTGTGGAGAAGTAATTTTTACCCTGGGAGTTGAGAAAAGATGCCATCAATGCACTGGAGAGGGTAACTATTTCTCTTAGCTATTTTGTTTTAACTTCCAGTAGTTCATTACAATGCAATGGCCACCATTATTCCTCTTGAAAAATGGTAATGAAGGAAAACGCGCTTTTTGAGGGAATAGCAATTTGGCATACATGGTTTATTTAAATTTTATTTTTTGATATTTTTTACCTTCAAATTCCCATATTGTTTATACTGATTGTTGTGATTCTGATATGACTTGACGATGAGCCCTAAGTCATCATGGCGGAATGGGTAGAATCTACCAAGTCTGATTATGAGTTATGATTATTTGAGCGCTTTAAGATGAGGCGATATTGGGTTGAAAAGGATATTGAATCACCTCAGAATCAAGTGATAAGTGAAAAGATCACCTCAAATTAAGGTGATTATGAATATATGATGAACCATGCTGGAACCAAAGAAAATACGGTGGAACAAATAGTATAAGCAAAGTGGTCAGTATCAACTGAATTCACTGAGATATAAGCGAGATGAGTATATTGAAGGGGGATTTTTTTAGTAAGAAAGAGATAGTGGAGCAGAGAATGTCCACTGAAGATATTAAAGATTAAAAAAGAAGTGTCATCAGATCAATAACTCCTATGTATTATATATATATATTTCATGTGTGTGTTGAGGACCAAAATCTCCATATTGTTTATTCTGTTACTCAGTGAACTTGACCCTGTACAAAAAGCCTTCAGCGTATCTCAATGATTCCGCCAAAATTATAACAGCGGTGCTCACTACAGGGGGCCCATTGATCAATCACAAAGAAATAAAAATTCTCTAGTTGCCAGGCATGTCACATCAGACTTGCTATGACAGGATCTGCACAACACACTGCACCAGTAAAATATGTGGAACTCAAACTCGCCTTAGACGCTGTGCTCAAAAGGCAGGAAGTGCTGTCGCAGGAGGTTTATAATGATAAGCTGCCTCCATCTTATTGGGATGAAAATATTCATGGGTTCTTTAAGTGATTTGAGTTTGCAATAGAAGGAGCCTCAGATCATCATAAAGCAAAACAGCTAGTATCTGCTTTGGATGTTGGAAGTGCCATTCAAGTCACCTGCTACCTTCCAAACAGTTCCATTTCATATCAAGAGGTAAAGGTACTATGCTGCAGTTGTTCAAAGGATCCACAAAGATGTCACAGCGGAAGGCTGAGTTCTTGACCATTGGGTTTCAGCATAATGAGACCCTCACTGCATTTTCTGATCAGTTTACGGTGGAAGCTCACATGTTAATTGGGGCAGGGTTTTTATCCAAATCTAACGTGTGCATTGTGATGACCTCCTCCGTGAAGCCATACCATGAGCTTTACAACGTCATGACCCCAATGTTGGATGAAGACGTACCTTTGCTCAAAATTGTTAAGTTTTTGCGCCATTTGGCCAAAACCTTCCCTCCACCCATTACAGAGCAGAACCCTCCCACTACTATTGCTGGACCATCTTATTCAGGGAAATCGCCTGTCCAGTTTAGATTTCACTGAGTTACCCTCAGCAGTTAAACGTCCGCCCCATACCTGTTTATTGTCAATGGTCAAACTGTTACCCTGGACTTAATTACGCTAACCATCAGCAGGCATTCTAATGACCTGGTCCTGTATATGCCAATCACTTTCAGTACAACTTTCCGTGTGGATCAACTTACAATAAGTAAGGACACAGGCCCTATGGGGTAAATTATTTCGAATGCAGTCGCCCTGGGTACCTTGCATGATGTTGCCCAATTGACAGGTGTATTATGTACAGCAGGATCAATGCTACTAGGGAAAAGTCAGAGAGGAGTAGAGACAGGACTCTTTACTTTCACTATCCCAAATTTAAACGTCCCACCTGAATCTACTGAAGTATATGCAATGGAAGCCCCTGATATGATGATAAAATCCTATATCAGCATCCAGTTGGGGGAGTAAATGTACTTACACAAGCACAAGCCAAGGATATTGTGGACGAAGGATCACCTAGGTACCTGAAGCTATACACATGTCATTTGTTTGAACAAAGTTATTCAGACAAGCTGGGATGTCTGCAGATGCACTTTTCCTGAGAGGAGTAGACGTCGCCTTCCCAATAGATGCTATTGTTAAAGGATAGCCTATAGTCAGTGAGGATATTATGAGCTTCTTTTACAAAAGCGATCCTTGTAATGTTCATGTCATAATTAGTTAACATTCATCCTACATGGAGTGTACCTACTGTAAAATTGTTGTAGCAAAAACCTGAGTTCACGCTATAATAGATATGTGCGCTCCAGTTAACATAGTTTTCAATAAGTTGTTTTGAAGTTGACCTTAAAACCTGATGTGGAACATCAAATGGTGCATGGGACCACTGGAGCTGAAAACACGGTCTCTGAGGGAGCTTACAGTGCGGTTTCCTTGCGGTTTAGGTCAATTATTGTAGCTCTGGTGGTAGTGTTACCAGATAGAAATTATGACCTGTTAATTGGAACTACATTTATGTGACACTATGGTGCTGTTGTTGATATGATGCAAAAGACCTTCGAAATTTTGGGGCAACAGATCCCAATTTATTTTACCTCCAGCGTAGTGCCAAAGGACTTGGTGCACATGGGACATATCAACCTTTCCTATAGTGATGGGGTGATTTTAGTTCACTACCATCAGTTAAAGGGTAAAACCTGGGCCCTCCCCAGCAGGTATATGAATATCAAGGGCTGCCTCTCAAAGCTGCTGAAGCTTTATCCATCCCCTCCAGACACCAAGTAATATTAAACTCCAAAATAGAAGTGGAAGCGCCTGATGGACTCTATGGGGAGGTAATTGGGACCTATAAGCAATTGTGGCTTGAGCCCCGTGTGGCCCCAGGCATAATACTTCTGGGCCATGTGGAGATAAAGGTCTGGGTAGCGAATCTCCAGAACAAACCAATGTAAATCCGCCGGCACTAAATAGTGGCATATTTACATTTGAACCCAGTTGATGAGGTCCTCCAGGTTCACAAGTTCTGGTCGCTGGATAAATTTGGTCTGCCCATTGAACTGCAGTTTGGCGTAAAGGCAGTTGTACTGCATGAGAATTTAATGGGGTTATTGAAAGATCATAAAGAACAGGTGGAAGCCTTGTTTCAAAAATACAAGGAGATCTTTACTGTTGAAAATCATGATTTAAGGTGCGCACAGGGGGTGGTCCATTGATTAGACACTGGGGATCATCCTCCCATCAGGTCCCAGCCAATCTGTCAATCAAGGGCACCTGAAGAAGTAGTTACCAAGGAAATTGAAATTCTTCTTAAGCAAGGGATTCTTAAACCGTCAAAAAGTCTGTAGGCTTTGCCTGTTTTGATTGTAAAAAAGAAAGATGGCACCAACCGCATAGTAATATATTTCCAGAAGCTCAATAGTATCACCAAGAAGGACTCATACCTATTGCCGCGGATCAATGATGCTTTGGATTAGTTAGGGGAGCTCATTACTTCTCAGCAATGGATTTGATCTCCAGTTATTAACAAATTGAGTGTCCTATGGCAGAACAGGAGAAATGCGCCATAATCATGTCCAAAGGGCTTTTTCAACGGACTTGTATGCCCCAAGAGCTATGTAACGTCCCAGCTACATTCCAATGGGCGATGTACACTATTCTTGGCGATATTAAGTTGTCATGTGTCCTTGTGTACCTTGACAACAACGATGTATCCTCTCATACATTTTCTGAGCACCTTAATTATTTGGAGGAGATATTCTTCCAGCTTTCTGAGGCCAACATCAATATCAAACCCTGAAAATGTCTCTTTTTCAAGGATAAACTGGAGCACCTCAGATTCATGGTCGATGTGAAAGGCTTGAAACTGCAACCAGCCAAGATAAAGGTTATCCATAAGATGACTACGCCAAACAGCAAGTTGGACATTCAGGTATCATTGGGGATGTTCAACTATTACCGCCGCTTCATAGCCAACTTTAGTGTATTGGGGGCCGCTATTTGAGTTATTAAAAAAGGATGCCATGTTCAAATGGATGGAACTCCGTCAGCACTCTTTTGACACACTGCGGATGGTAATAATTATTCTCCAGTTCTCCAATACCCAAATTTAGATAAAGAATTCTTTGTCCAGACAGATGCATCCCTTTCCACCGTTGGGGCAGTGCTATCTCAAAAAGATGATGAGGGTTAGGAGCATCCAGTTGCATACTGCAGTTGGAGCCTAAACTTCCATGAGCATAATTATGCTGTAACTGAGCAGAAGTGCTTAATGGTGATATATGCATATAAGCAATATAGGGTATATCTGCATAGAGTAAAGTTCAAGGTCATAACGGATCATGCTTCATTACACTGGTTGCAGAACCTCAAGGAGCAGGAAGGGCGCCTAGCTTAATGGGCCCTCAAACTGCAGGCTTATAACTTTGAGATCCTCCACTGACCTGGTGCAAAACACCAGAATGATGATTGCTTGTTGAGTTTGCCAACAGTGGCCGTCACTGCAGATCTGAGCGACGTTATGTACAATAAAATGATCAGTGGAACATATGATGATGAACCACCCCAAGTCATAATAGCATTAAATAAAATGTGAGATAATACCTTTCAACAGAATGGGGAGTTGTACAAGCGGATTGGAAAATCCATGGTGAACTTACTGCAACCCTCATCACGGCCTAGCATTATCATGAGCGCCCAAAAGCAGCCAGACATGGTGGCATGCGCAAGACAATGAGATTTTTGCGGCCTCAGTATTACTGGGAAAGCATGAACTTTGATATTCTCAAAGCTATCCCCTGCTGCCACCAGTGTCAAGCGGAAAAGCCATTCCACCAGAAGACTTCATATGGGTTGGTGAAACTGCACCTTTCTTGGCACACGGTTTCTCTTGATGTCATTGGCCTCTGCCAACTGGAGCTAACTGGTCCAAGTACATTCTGGTGGCAATCGAACACTTGACTAGGTGGATTAAGTCATGGGCAATATGCAATTTGGGGACGATCATGGTGGCTAAGTTTGTGATGAAGTGTATAATTCAGCGACATGGCTTTCCCTAACTAAGCCTTACTGACAACAATCACCAACTTCACCTCCCACATTTTACCCAAGCTTAACGATCTGATGGCCAACTGCAGGGTTTTGACAACTCTGTATCACCCAGAATCCAATGGAATGGTTGAGCAAGTTAATAGGAACTTGGTGAACATACTTTGGAAATTAGTGATGGATTAACCTTTTGATTGGAGTTCCCTCCTTTCCATCGCTGTCTTTGCAAACAACATTAGCTATTATTCCACCACTGGGAAAAGTCCCTTTCAATTATTGTATGGATTACACCCTGCTTTTCCGGCGCTGCTTTATACTTATGTAGAAGATACCAATGTAATGAATCCACACTGCTACTTGACTAACCTAGTGGACACGTTGATCAAGCTGCAAACTGAAGTGTACTCATGCAGCTTAGCCAAGAAGAGAAAAATCAGGATGTCAATCAGGTGCATCATAGCAGCATATCTCAGTTCAAAGATGGGGATGTGGTTTTGTTTCATGACCAGCACGGGTTTGGGCGTAAAAACAAGTTGACCAGTATCTGGATTGGCCTGTTCAAAATTTTTTAAAAACAAGTTTGATTTTTATACTATCAAAGACCCCATGAGCGGATGGATTATAAACTGAGTGCACGCAATGTTCCTCTAGGCGTCTAAGCAATAGGAGTCTTATTGTCAAGTCAAGGGGGTAATGTTACAATTCTGATATGACTGGACAATAAGCCTTAAGTCATTATGCCAGAATGGGTAGAATTTGCCAAGTCTGATCATGAGTTACATTAATTCAAGCGCCTTAGGATGAGGCGATATTGGGTTGGGAAGGATATTGAATCACCTCAGAATCAGGCAATAAGTGAGTAGATCACTTAAATTAAGGCAATTGTGAATTTAATAAATGAACCCTGACAGAACCAATTAGAATATAATGGAACAAATAATCTAAGCAAAATGGTTGGTATTAACTAAAGTCGCTGAAATATAAGCAAGATGAGTATTTTGAGGGGAGGTTGTTAGTAAGAAAAAGAGAATGGAGAAGAGAGTGTCCGCTAAAAGATATTAAAGATTAATTCCTTGGGTACAGATTATTTAAAAAATTATTGCATTTGGAACAGATATAATTTGCTGATGTGCAGAACAGTATATAAAGGTGGTAGATTTTGTGTGAGAATTAATTTATTTGAGCGATATAATGTACACAGTAATTAGTATTAGTATTGTAAATCAAATCTAAATTTATAAAAGAAACAATATGACAAAAATATTCAAGAAGTCACAAAAAGAAAATTAGTAATATTTTTTGAGAGTGTGTTATCTTTCAAAGCAAGTGCATAATGCAACGCAGTTGTGAAATGTACTCAAGGGGTTAGTAAAGAAGTGCTATCAGAGCAATAGCTCCCATTTATTATATTATATTTATTTAACGTGTGTGTTGTGGACCAACGTCCTCATATCACCCATTCTATTGCTCAGTGGGCTTGACCCTGTGCAAAAACCCTTTGGCATATCTCAACGATTCTGCCAAAATTATAACACTGATAGAACTAGCTTTTCCTATGCATACTTTGTGAATTTAGTCCTTTATGTATACATAGTCAATTTCTTTTCCATTGTAATCACAATTTGCAACTTAGTTGATTCAATTCTAGTAAGTTTGATAATCCACACGGGAAGATGAGTGTGCACCCAACGCCTGATACAGGTTAGTAAGCATGGTGAAAGGCGCTGGGTCAGTTTTCACAC
>JAKSZP010001048.1:0-13568 GCA_022478985.1 Massospora cicadina | reverse complement strand
CCCCATACCACCCCCAATATCCTGCAGAAATCAGTAACAGATCGACCATCTGATTGGACCTCCCTTCTTTCCACAGCTGTGTTCACCTATAACATTAGTTACTATTCTGCCACGGGGAAAAGTCCCTTCCAACTACTATATGGCTGACACCCAGCTCTTCCAGCTTTACTTAATTCATGTGTAGAAGACACTGGCGGACTGGAACCCCACCACTATTTGACTAACCTCACGAACATATTGATAAAACTGCAAACAAAAGCATATTCCTTCAGCTTAGCCAAGAAGCTCATGAATCAGGCCGCTGATCAGGCATGTCATAGTGGGCTGGCGCTATTTAAGGAAGGTGATATGGTTCTCTTCCATGACCAACATGGATTTTGGCGGAAACACAAGCTGGCCAGTATTTGGATTGGTTTGTTAGAAGTTATAGAGAAATCAGGAATTGACATATATACCATCAAGGTTCCTGTAAGTGGTCAGATCATTAACTGAGTACACTCGAAGTTCCTCTGACCTTACAAATAATAGGATCTTATTGTCCAGTCAAGGAGGTGGTAATGTCATGATTCCTATATGACTGGAAGATAATTGTGGGACAGCTAGGGCAGAATACGCCAAAAATGATATCAGTTATGATTATTTGAGTGCCTCGAGATGAGGCAATGTTGGGATATAACAGGTTTTTATTGTATCGCCTCTATATAAGGCAATAAGGCGATAAGGCAATGTCAACATTCGATGAATATGAAGTAAATAGCCTACAATTAGGGTGATAGAGGATTATAGAATAACAAGCCAAATTTTAGGAGAATCAGCAGAATAGAATAGCCCAAGCCATGAGAGCAGTATCACCTGAAGCCGCTGTATATGAGTGAGATGGCGATTGAGAGAGGTAGGTTTTTGATAGTAGAGAAGAAATGGGACAGTGAAAGGTTGCTGTATTTATAAGAAATAAATAAAGAATTGATTAAGCAATTGCTCTTAGTTTAAGTATATTTTTTTAGTGTGTCTGAAGGACTGACAATCCCCACATCGTCTGTCTGTTGCTCAGTGGGTTTGACCTATACAAACAACACAACGGATCCTAATGATACTGTTCAAAGTTATAAAAAAGCACTTCCATCATATAAGCAATATATCTTGGTGAACTTCTTCTGCTATAGTGGAATAAGTTACACTGCCAGTTACTTATCTTTTTCCATATCTGCATCACTGTCCTTTAACTCCTCATGGTCAAATAATATAAGCACTCCATCCTTGGGGTTGATTGGCGTTAGTTTGTTATTGTGGTGATACATTTTATATAGGCAAATTTTTCATTTACTAGAATTCAGGGCGGGCCTCAGTCTGGTGAGCCAGCTTTTACACTCCCACAAAAGTTAGAGGTCCATTGTATTATGCCATGTGAGAGAAAACTCCTTGGTTAAGAGAGGCCTGGAAAGCAACTATGGAAATGTCTTATGTAGGTTGAAAGGAATCAGCTAGTTGTTGTAAAGCCTTGATGTCATTAAATTCTTGGCTAGTCCTCGCCCTTGAAAAGTTGGAATAGGAGTTGTGGCCTTGATTCAGGGGTGGCCGCCATAGACAAATAATTGTGAAAAGTGGGGGAGGTGCCTCCCCTAGGTGAGTGTTCTGGTATAGTAGTGTGCAGGCCCGCGTTTTTGCTTCACCTTGAAAGGCATATAGTAACGCCAGTGATTGCTGATCTTTGTAGACCACAGTATATACATTAAAGATAGCTTGCAATTTGAGTTCCACCAAAGCTCTTAGCACCTAGAAGGATACCTCGCCAAAGAGCAGTAAGTGGGCCCATCATCATCTACATTATAGTATCAGGCATTGGAGGGGGGTAATTAGTTGTGCAGCTTGAATAAGCAATATTTGCTTAATAACTCTGACAACGCTACCCGTGACCAATATGTCAGGAGAGCATGCACGAGACTTATAAACTTTTTTTAGCTGTAGAAGAACCTAAATTCAACAGGTCTTGAGCCATCGACATAACAGCAGTAGTAATAGGCTGGGTTATTAAGTTAGACAACCAACATTCCAAGTAAAGACTTGTCATCCCTTGAGGGAAATTCAATACTCACAATAGTAACCATAGACCGCAAGGCATTGCCCTTTTGATTAGTCTAGAGTAAGATCTAGGGCATGATGAGTTCAGGTTTACTGATCAATGAACAACATACCCATCCCAACTGCTAAGCTGAGTGCCAACAACTATAATGACCACGCTTCTCACACTGAGGGAAGACTAGTTGGGTTGGGATGGGGTGGCTGTTCTGACCTTCCTGGGTGTATATTGGAATCAAATCTGAGACTTTCCAGAAATCATACTTTATAGCTGGAGTGGCAATTATGTCAACTGTTTTGACCCCATTAGCCTTTTTGATACCTAAATTCACCAGATTAAAGTTTTTGGCCTCACCTTGGTTATGGCGGATCAAATTAGATGCTTAGATATTCAATTCAGGATGAAAATCCAAAATGCAGTTTCTTGAACAAATGGTGATTGCACCACTTCTCAGGGATTGTTCCTAGGATTATCTCTACTGAGTGATGCTAAGGCTGAAAACACTGAAGAGATGGCCACTGCCATTACAGAGATTAATGAGCATAGCCCTCCATAAGCTGTAATGTTTTATTCAGAAAGACTTAATTTTTTATAATTTAAGAAGGTTAAAAGGTTTTCTTGGTCGAAATTATCTCTTTATGAAAGGATAAAATGAAAAACCCAGCACTCTACCATCAGCAGAGTTCCAGGATTTTATAGCTTCTGAGAAGTGAAGAGAGGCGACTGCAGAACATTCATGACAAAAAAATGAGCGTATCTTCTCAAGGATGCTGGGAACTTGTGCAATAATACAGTTTGAAAATTAGGGGGAAGCATTTTTGCAGTTCACTCTGGAAAACTTTTCTAGCTCATTGGGGCTACAACTTTCTTACTTAATCCTTGTTTTTGATGTTTGTAAAAAAATTGACCGCTCAATAACTTTCTGTTGGATTAGATTTTATTTCTGCCACTTTCAGGGATCTGATTTTGATCCTCTGATCTTTGCACAGATTTCGTTGCATACTCTCAATTTTCTAAAATAAATTTAAGCAGAATTAAGAGGTATTGCGGAATTAGATTTTCCTCTCTTTTGAGCTGTCATAAAATTAAGTTTGGGAGTAGCGGCAGATACTTAGCGTTCATCTAGGGTAAGCCCAAAATTCGCTATTTTTACTAGTAAGTATTCTTGAGGCCCCTTCCTTTTCTTCAATTGGGAGGGGTATATCACCCAGTACAAATATATTGACACGGTGGGGGCCCCTACAATCTCCAGGAAAATAAAAATAGTCCCTCAGCTATAGTATAACAGTGATGCTGATAGCCACCTTAGTTAGGCAGTTGTATAAGACTACAGATAAGGAGATGTATGAGAGGTTACTTTTTCCAGGATGCAACTACCATCAAAGGTTAGTGAGAAAAGTGGCTCATAACATAAGGATTGAGGATAATAAGGGTGGCATTGGTGGTCCAGAGTAAATATCCCTAAACCATTTTTTCATGCAATAATTTAGGTGGGAGAGAATATGGGCTCCTGGAAAGCGTCAATATTAATCCAAGCTGAACTAAAGTTTTGAAGGAGATGGGCTCTCAACTTATAGCCCTATGCCTCATTTTTGTAAATGGATTGTAAGGTCAGGTGCTCCTTTGAGGACTCATAGATTTCCCTTTTTATTCTGGGGGTTTGCCAGCACCTAAATATGGAGCTGTAAAATAGCTTATTTGAGCCGTTTAGCTTTATTATGTGCGCTATATTAGTGGAGCTCTGAGGATGGTAGGAGGCTGTTGGAGTTGGTTAGCCAAAAATTTGGTGAGCAGATCTAGAATTTTGTCCCCATTAAATTGCAGGGAAAGATCATGAGGGTTCTTAAAGGCCGCCTTCACGGTGTCCCCAATTGAGGAGTTATTGTTTATTGTAACCTCATCTACAACAGCAAACTATCTTGCATTATGCTCTATATTGGAGATCAGGTAATTTCTGAGGTGTCACGTTTACCATGTGACGTGGGTTACCAGTCAAAGATGGCGAGCTGTGCTCCATAAGGATCTGAAGTTTGGTGCAGTTGATCGCAGGGAGAGACTAGTAGTGGTGCAGTGGAGAGCTGTATGGGGTAGCTGACATGATATGACTTATGGGAGACGTTTTTCACTTAGTTTGTGAGGGTTTCAGCGCCATGAGAATGGATGGTGTATTTAGTAGAAAGAGGGATAAGCGTGAAGCTAACTTATATCATGGTGGGGATAGTAGCTTCACCTTCTTGGCCAAAATGCCTCAAGGGGTATAAGTGGATGGTTACTCATTGCATAGGTCACAGGATCGCTGCTGAATTCCAAGAGCATTTATGACCTGGTTCTGGCTCTGGAAAGTGGCAGATATGAGATATTTGAAAAACTTTATAACCGTCTTAAAGTTGACCAAGGGCGTTGCATCATGAGAAGTCTGGGCGCGCATGTTTGATTATAAAGAAGATTTCTGGGAGAGCCTTAATGACCTCCTTGCATGGGAATAACCTCATGTTGCAGGAACAGAAAGGGAAGGTATATATGATTTTCATGTGATATAAGCCTTTTGTTTAGGGCCATAGTAGGAGGGTACGCTAAAGTCCACTATGAGTAAAAGTTGAACCCATCAGTCCGTGATGAAGCCTTAGATTAAGTGACTTGGGGTCCAGAGCTGTTGACAGGTTGGAGATTATTAGCAACTTTTTTTTCCAGGTAGTAATGAGTTCAGGAAATGAAAACGTTCCCTGCAATATAACTTTATGGTGGTGTGAAGTCTGCTAAAGCTTCCCCAGTTCAAAAGCTATGTAGATATCCTCTAGACTAAAATAGTTCTAACAAGGAATGTTTTCACAGTCCCATGAAGTAATTGAAATATCCTCATTGTAGTAATCAATGAGGTTATGGTCATAGAATAGGAAAATTGTGTGGGAGAGTTGAGAGAGGTGGAGGTTTTAGCGATCTGATTCTGCTTATTTTATTTTCACGGCATCATTAAACGCTGTATTAAATGGGCCATCTTTGAGTAGCCTGGGTTCCAGAGGGTTTTGCCAAGATATACCATCTTTCTTGGTGTGCTTATGTTTTTTTGAGTAGTGACACAGGCGTAATATGAGTTGTCTTATGATTAAGTTTTTGTATTGCCTTTTTTCTGGTGTACTTAAGTTTCTGGTGTTCCTAGTGCGGGGTGAAGGACATTGTGCTCGCTGGATTAATAATTCCCGTTTAGATTGATATCATCCTCAGAAAATTATTGTAGGGCGTTGATTCCTCCTCTACTAACACATGGATGCAAAATGAATTAAGTTTTGACTGTGGAATCATGAGTTATACTCGTATACTGATATTTGCATTGGTCATTTTCAGCTTGGGATGAGTGTCTTCTGATTTTTAAAGCTACATTTTAGGCTTTGATGGGACATATGAGAATAGATCTTGTGCAAAACACTAAAACAGAGACATTAGTTTCCCATTTGATGAAGTAGGTTGGCCTAATTTGGTGCTTTGTAAACTAAATTGTCTGGTTGATCTAACTATATGGAAGATGGTTGTAGATTTTGTTTTTTACTTTGGAAATCAAAGAAGCAGGAGCTTTGAAGGACATCTAGTTATGATTTTGTTGCTCTAGTGAAATCTCAGAGGACATTTTTAAGAAAATTTAAATACAAGTCGATTATATGTGTAAACTTAGAAGGTAGCTCTAGGTAAAGTATATATTTATTACTAGAAGATAAAAATATAAATAGGATGTGATTTTGTATAATGATGCAAAGAGTGATGCGCCATAGGGTTACAAGGTCTTCTTTACTGATAGATAACCTAAAACATCCTCTAGGTCGTGCATACTTCCCTTAGATGCTAAAAAGTCAGACCCAATATATCTAATATTTGAATGGGTCAAAAGTCATGGAGAATGGCAGCAACCTCAATCTGAGGCATGATTTCACAAATAGGTGATGATTATTAAATTTGAGAAGATTTAGGCATCTCATGAGGTTTTCCAACATTGCCCAATAAGAGCTTGACAAGTGGGAATGTACTATGAAGGAACTGAATATAGACTCAATTTAATAAAGGTTCTGAATCAATAACTGCTATGGAGTAAACAAAATCACGTCAGCAGGTCATAAGGTACAGCCCAAACCATAAGGAATCAACTTTGTGAGCTCATTTTCAGAGTTTAGTGGTGATAGAACAGTAGAAGCTCTCCTACTGATAGCTAGATATAATGTGTCTTTGAGCATAAGACTGATTTTTCCCCTAACGCAGTATTATAGAGGAAGCTTGAAGATAGAGCATTTAGGCGTAATTTTTCTTCACTAATAAACTCATAACTATTCTAATAGATTGGTTAGCATTATCAATAATAGATTGTACGCTTGAGGGTAAATTGGTTTGCGGCCAAATAGGGCCTTAAGGGAGACATACCTAATTTAATAGCAGAGACCCTATGAGCCAACAAATCACTTGGTAAATATAGGTTCCATTGATTGATATCAGAAGAAGCTATTTTACTATAAGATGGCCATAAGGGTGCCATCGAATCGTTTGACAGTGCCAATGGTATCAGGGTGATAAGGAGCAGCGAAGATTGATAGGTGCCCATCAACTTAGCAAGTTTGGTTATATACTTGATAACAATGGTTCTATCATTGGACATTAAGACCTTTTGAGCTTCCATGCCTGGTAAACCTGCTTAAAGAGTTTATTGAAAGTGGCTTTGGTGGTAGCGTCAGAAACAGAAGTGGCCTCAATTCAATTAGAGAATTGATTGATAGCAAGTAAAATGTAGCAATTAATTGTATGGTGGTCAGAAGGGAACTAACTACATTGATGGTCATGGTAGCAAAAGGTCCATTGGGTCCTACAATTTTATGCTTGAATATGGGGTTACCACCATGGTGTCTCTGACAGTAAGGCAGTTATCTAGCCAATTGTGCATAGTTTTAGACATGCTATCTTAGAAGCATTAATCCATAATTATCATCAGGTTTTAATGCCAGACTCAAGAACGGTGGTTTGATGAGATTCCAACACAGTATCCATCCTAGCAGAGGGTCATACAACAAGCAGTTATCTGGCTACAAGTTTCCTTTTTATAAACCATCTAAGATTTGGGTTTAAAAGGTAGAGTTAAAGACTTGGTAATCATGTCTTTAGGTTGCATTTCCAAAGCTTGGTCCCATAAAACATGTCAAAAATGTGGTCCTCTTAAGCAGTGAACAAGGTGAGTACCGGCAGTGGGATAGTCCATTGACTTTTTGATGTTTTGATCCAGTGCAATGTATAATGGAAAAATTATAGTTTTAAGGGCTTTAGGCCCACCATGCTAGGCTCCTATCATTGTCTATCATCTATATCAGCCACTTCAAGGCCGCATGATCTATTATAATTGTATATTGTTTTCCATAGAGATAAGGAGGAAATGTTTTATGGCCAACAATATGGCAGGCATTCTCTTTAAATAACACTGTAGTTGCGTTCCACTTTAGTGAGGGTTCTATTATAATATGCAATAGGTGATCTATAAAGCTAGTTATTGTGCTGCGCCAGTATGGCCCCAACAGCGATGTTGCTGGCATCTGTAAATTGAAGAAAGGCTTAATGAAATCAGGGTGAGCAAATACTTGAGCAGTTATTAGGGCTTAGCTTGTAAAAAGATCTAATGATTGCTGTTGAAGGTCTTCCAAAATTAAGAAAGTTCCTTATGCAGTAAATAGACTAATGGTTTGGTGATACTTTCAAAAGGGGAATAAATTGTCAGTAATAACTGACAATCTCAAAAACTTGAGTTTCGTTCTAACTCTTAGGGATAGCATTCCATTGATTGCTTGAATGATAATAGATAGGAGAAATATCTCTTCTCAGGTGAACCTGGTGCCTAAGAAATCTTTTTTTGTTTCTGAAAAGCACACTGAGTGGGTTTAATTTGGGAGCTCATCGGATTTATCTGAATAATTCTTTTATATGGCTCAAATCTTTGCTAAAAATATGAGAAAATATGGTAACATTGTCTATGGAAATGAGGAACCATAAAGCTTAAAATCACCAAATAGCATATATAGCCCTCTGTAAGGTAGCAGGGGCAATAAAAAGCCCCTATTACATATGGGAATGATCAAATAGTTTTATGAATTAAGGGCCTTTCTGATGATCTTTTAGTTCACGTTCTATTTGCCATTATCTGCAGCAAGATAAAGAGAAGAGAAAACTGGACCCATCCAATAACCTTAATTATTCATCAATATGAGGTAATAGATAAAAGTCCTTTTGATTATTGGCATTAAGTCATCAAACCTATAACGACCCTGTGTCCTTCATTCTTTTTCCAAATGAGAAGTAAGGGTGAAGCTCACAGGTTTTGGTAATTAGTTAACAGTCCAACTTAGTAGGTGCATTGATACCATGGAGAATTGATCCTCATCAACCTTAAATTTTTAGGTAGTGTCATACTCAAATAGGGAAATCCCCCTTTTCAATTTATACTGCTAATTTTAGAACAATCCAAAAACTCCTGAGCTATTAAAAAATGTCCGCATTTTCTTCAATTTGCGCTTTGGCTTCTCATTGTTGATCCATACTAAGTAAATCTCCATATTTAATCTTAAGCTGACCAATGATTGGGCTATCTTCTAATCCAAATTCGCGTAACTCTCCAAATCCAGTGAAAGACAATAGATAAGTAGGAGATCAGGACGCACATAGGCAATAGAAATTCTTAATCTATTTATTAGATCGGGATTTAAGGTTAACTAATTGCATTAATAGAGCTCTATAATAAAGCAGGATCAAGGATCCCATGGTAAGCTAAGGAATTTAGATAAGAAGGGTTAGCATTACCTGATATATCTAATAATGGTCTTCTAGCACCAATTCTTGTACTCCTATGTCATCTACAGATCAAGATTTTAGAGGAATAGTGATTTGTTTGTTATGCTTTAAAGGCTCTTTCTGCAGAGCATACAAAGGGGTGAGGAAGAATAGTTTCAATCCCCAAATTAAGCATTAAATTCTAGAGATGGATGTGGGGTATTCCAATAGACAGGTGCAAAATTTAAGTTTTTCCTTCTCATTTTGGGGTATATTTTAATATTAATGGTACTTGGTAGCTGATTAAGAAGAGGTATTTATCTTTATGGTTAAAAATTGAAAAGTCAATTAAAAAGTTCATTCCCAAGAGGAGGTCAAAACAAGTCTTGTACAGCACTACAGCAGGGGCTGACATAATTATTTTATAAAGTGCATAGAGAGAGGAATAAGCCCCTATACATTTGGTATAAGATGGCCATCTGTACCTATTCTTGAAAATGATTTGGATCAGGCG
Source organism: Massospora cicadina (assembly GCA_022478985.1). Taxonomy (NCBI): domain Eukaryota; kingdom Fungi; phylum Entomophthoromycota; class Entomophthoromycetes; order Entomophthorales; family Entomophthoraceae; genus Massospora; species Massospora cicadina. The sequence goes on along the minus strand of JAKSZP010001048.1, from coordinate 4,191 downwards.
AAGTCTATTTGTTTCATAAGTCAGAAAGATATCACATTGATAGGTTAGCCTGTTTTGATGATGGAAAGAATATTTACTTCATGTAACTATACTTTGACTTGAGTTGCATTAGTACCAAATTGAGGGATCAAAGATAGAAAGTACCCAGGTTGGATTTACATACTATTTATGTATGAGATGAGGGTAAACTAAACGATTATTAAGAGATAAAATCTTTACTAGCTTTTCTATAATGACATCAATGTCGCCTGGAAGCAGATACCACATAGCACTCATTAGATGAGCTATGAATTTGAGATTGAGGTAAGGGAGGTTGGGCAGCACTGGGAGCTTAACGCCCTAGGCTGACTCATTTTTTTCAACTTGTCGCACTGTTTCTTCCAATATCATTTTTCTTCTTGACTAGTTAGCCCATAGTAATTTCAAGGAACTCTTGTCCTTGGATTTGTTTTGGGAGATATGACATGTACATATGTTCAGGGATTAAAAGCCAAAGGTTGGTGTACCTCATCATTTGGGATGTTCATTAAGGCCTCTTTGAAATTGAGGATGGTCCGTTAATTTCTTTGTGACTTTAAGTAGAGCAACACTTGTGTACGTGAGAAGAAGGCATCCATTACAGCTGTAATAGCATCACATGAGGTAATGCAATTACAGGTGTCTAGGGTATGAGCATCTAGGCAATTATGCTTTACAAAATCTTGGATTGACTCTCTCTTTTAGTTGAATACATTATATGATTATTTTTTTGGTTAGATAGAATATGGCCATTTCCAAATTCTTTGATGAAGGCGAACTTTAATTGGGCCCAAATTGACAAACCATAAGATGAGGGACCATAATTTCTTGAGAAATTGGTTGAGGCAGGAGAAAATGTGTTGAACCTTCTGTTGATCCAAGGTTCCCTCCATAGCTCTTTTATAGAAAATCAGGAAAGATTGTAAACTTCTTTAACATAGTTCATAATTATCTTTGAACTTTGGTTTAAAAAATCAGATTCACTCAGTATCACCTGAACAATAAACCTCATTAAAAGTTCAGCCTCTGAGGATTCAGACTTGGTGATATGGGCTTGAGTAGAAACACTATTAGCTTCATGACGTAAACTGTTGAAATCATTTTTTATATTATGATTTTAAGAGTAAGATGATCTGCCAAAGGTTGTTGATTTATGGTTATGCCAATAAAGCATTTTTGCTTATTCTCAAGTACCTCACATTTAGTGTCAAGTAATTGAGATAGATCATTAAAGATGCGAACTGCATTCCTATAATCTGATTTTTTTACTTAACAACGAGAATTGTCAATCCCATTTAAAGATTGGTTAGTAAGAGCCAGGTCAGGAGGTCAACAATTTTAAGTTAAGAAACATCCTTTTAGCAATAGTTTTATTTGTGTCTATGAGGATAATATTCTTTGCAACAACTGATCATGGGCTTTCAAGACAGGAATCTTAACTATAGGACCAGGGGCCCTGGGGGTTAACAAGAACCATCATAACCAGGAGGCCTGTGGGCACGTGGGGATTAGTAGGTATCAGAACATTTGAAGAGGATCTAGGCGTCTCAGGGGAATAAAAGGGATCTCTAATCCCAAAAGAATCTTCTTGAATTTCAGTAGCATCATCAGCCTGAACAAATTATTTGAGAAATTCATTAAGTCCAAGCAGTTGGGCATTGTATAGATTTTCATCAGTTCCAGTCAAGCGGCAATTTCATATTTGATATTGGTAGCCATTGGTTAATGGGGTAGCAGCCTCAGTTAACTACTGGGTTATTTATTAGTGCAAAAATCATAAGAGCCATTATAAATCTGACCAAGTTAATTCTGTAGTTCATTTACCAATCTTTGAAGATCAACTATTGCTTTGCAATTGGCATGACCAAGATTGAAAGAAGCGCCATGTAGGCTGTCCAACTGGGAATAGAATTCTGAGCCATGGAAAACTGGCGTTAAATCTTGAGGTGATGCAACCCCAAAATCTTTAGCAAGTGGTAATTGGCATATGCAAATACAGTTTAAGATATTGCTTAGTTCGCGCCAGCCTGACTTCAGTACTCACCAACAAAGCAGTGGAATACAACTTCATCATGTCAGTTGAAATTGAGAAGCTTTGGATCAATTTAATTGGCCACCAGGTTGGATGGCCCCATCAATTGACTCGTAATTTTTGGAGTAACATCCATAAGTTGAATTGTGTATACTGAGTTTTCAGAACCAGAAATCACTAGAATCACATTAGCATGGAATTGGTGTTTGGTAACACCAGAAGCAGGCATATCCTGATGTTTGGTGGCTATCTATTGAGTAGTGCTCATAATTGGCTATGTACTTTCTTGGTAATAAGGCGAGAGTAAATTGATTGATTAGTTACTCAGAAGTGCCAGGAAGGACAACTTGAGTTGGAACTTAATCTTCTTTGGAGGTTTAGATTCCCTAAACGTTTTTGTTATGTGGTCATATATTTCAGTCCTATAAAGTAAGTTTTTTAAACTAAAAATAAATATATGTTGTAAAAAAGTACTTTATTGAGAAGAACTTAGTACTATTTATATAGTAAGAGAAAATTGGGAATGTGATGAAAGATAGGCGAATACCATGTTTGAGGGTGGAAGGAGATTAGGAATTCAGGAGGCAATGGCACAATTTAGGCTCTGAGTTGGAGTAGGTCAGGATTCCTTGCTGAAGGCTGGACTGAGATCAAATAATGGTAACAGTTAAGTGGTTTCCATTACCTGTTATTAAGATTCTATAGTTGATAAGGAATAATAAGTGATGTAAGGTGGTTAATAATGTGAGTAGAGGAGCTAAAACTAAATACATCTCAGGCCTAATATCAGGATGAATAGCAACTCAGCTCGGCATTCCTCCTTATCTCATCAGTCAGTTGAAGACAACATGGCAGTTTATCCAGAGTTTGTTATGTTATAGACTCAGCATTGTTATGGTAAATTATTTGGTGCTTGAAAATATAAAAGTGTAATTGATTTCAAGGCAATAGGTCCAATAAAACATTAATGGTAAATTATAATTGTAATATCGGGCTTTAGCCCCAATTAAATATCAAAAAGTAATTTTAAACTGACGTCAATAGTAATAATAGTAAAGTTGAGATCAATATAAGAAATGATATATTGTAACCCTAAAGTCAAGGCTTAAACCAAATTAAGGCAAAGTCCAACACTTATCAACTCATTATATGATGGAAAGCCTTTGCTATAATTGCAATTTTTTAAAAAATAAGTTTTCACCAGAAAGCCTCAGAAGCAGATCTGGAAGAAAGCACCAGTTTCAGTATTTCCTTTGAAATTCATAGGAGCAGGTGCTTCAAAGGCAATGAAGAGATTATGTTCATTGCACTAAAGGCTTCCCAGAAGACGTATATTTCAAGAAAATATAAAATTAAGTTGATTTTTAATTTAAACTTGAAGATAGATCTGGCTAAGATATATCTTTTGTACTTGAAGCTAGAAATACTTAAAGGTTTTGATATGATATAATGCCACAATGAAAAACATGCCACATTGGAAAGCAAGATTTTTTTCACTGTAAGATGAACAATAACGTCCTCTAGGGCGTTCATACTTCCCTTTGCCGTTGAAGATGTCAGATTGAATAGGAGAGCTCCTGTTCACATGGGCTAACAATCTTGGAGAATGACTAGCAACCTTAAATCGAGGGTGCTGCCACAAATAGGTGTTGATTCTTGATTTTAAGTAGATTCATGCATCTTATGAGCTTTCCTGACTAGAAGTAACATAGCTTGCCATCGCCTTTTACTGGAAATTTAGAAGCCTGGCACCTGCAATACTTCACGGGATTAGATGTCTGTATCATTGAGGGTGGTGCTTGCATGAGGGACATAGTAGCTTTCATGTGATATGTTGCTATTAAAACAGCATGGGCGATTATTACTTATTTAAATGGCCCAGTGGGTTATTGGTTTGCAGCGTTCAATAAGTCAATGAGGATACATGTTTCAATAATGTGATCTGGCGAGATGAAGCTAGTTGAAGTGTCACCTGATTGGGGGCGGTGCCTGACAAAGTAGTTACTGTCTGATAGTGAGTGCTCTTGTTGGCTCAGAGATTGATAACTTGGGGCTGTGGTGTGGGGTGGTGCGCTCATTTAGCTGATTTGGTGGGTTCTTTAGCGGGATTTCCTAGCATTATTACTTATAATTTTTGAAAA
>JAKSZP010001047.1:0-13634 GCA_022478985.1 Massospora cicadina | reverse complement strand
GTTGAGCTTTTGGTAGTCTATTACTACACAGTTGGTGCCATCCTTCTTTTTAACAAACAGAACGGGTGAAACCCATGGACTCTTCAATGGCTCAAGCATCCCTTGTGCTAATAACTTGTCAATTTCATCTACTACTTCTTTCGCCACCCTTGATTGGTGGATTGGCCTTGACCTGATGTTAGGATGATCTCCAGTGTCCAGCCTATGAACCACCCCCCACGCGCATCCTAAATTGTGGTCATCAACAGCAAAAATCTCTTTATATTTTTGAAATAAAGCGATTGCCCTATTCTTCTGTGTTTCCAACAGCCCCATTTATTTGTCACATGATACAGCTGCCATTACATTGAGCTGCGGTTTTTAAGGCAGACCAAATTCCTCCAGTGACCCAAAGTCATGAACTGAACTAACCTCCTCAATGGGGATAAAGTGCATGCCACTATTTGGTGGCGGCGGATTTGCAGTGGTACCATTTGTAGATTTGCAAGTAAAACATTGATCTTCCCTTGCCCTGGCAATATAATGCCTGGGGCCATATGGGGCTCAAATTGTGATTGCTGGTATGGGCTGATAACCTCTCCATAGAGTCTGTCTGGAATTTCAATCACCAAGTCAGTGTTCACTATAACTTGATGCCCAGATGGAATAGATATAGGTCCAGCAGCTCTGAGCTGCAGCCCTTGTTATTTTAAACCTGTTGGGGGAGTGCCCAAGTTTTGCCTTTTAACCGATGGTAACACACAGGGATCACTCTGTCACTATATATTAGATTGATATTCCCCATATGCACCAGATCATTTGGCACTCCGTTGAAAAGTGAAGTGGATTGGGATTCGCTGACCCAATATTTCAAAGTCTCATTCGTCATATCAATAACAGCCCCATAGTTTCACAAGAAGGCAGTTCCTATTAGCAGATCATAATTCTATTTGGTAACACTATAGCTGGAGCTACCATGACAATAGAACCAAACTGCAGTGGAAGCGCACTGTATGTTCCCTCAGAGATCGTACTTTCCGCTCCAGCAGTGCCATATACCATCCAGTGTTCCACATCTGGTTTTAATGTCAACATGGCCACCAATTTGGTGGAAACTATATTGATGAGGCACCAGTATCTATGATGGCACGGACTTGAGTCTTAGCTACAACCAGGTCGCAGTAAATACATTCAGAGTAAGATGAATCTTGACTGTTTATATCATGGGTATTTAAGGAATCCCTGTTTTCAAACAAAAAGCAATCCTTTTACCAATTCTGGGGTACTGTTTTATAATAGTTTTGACCAGAAGAGCGGCACTTACTACTTGCAAACAGGGTGCATACAAGGAGGGGTCTAACTTTTCAGGGTTACTTGGTTGAACAGTTGGCAAGCATACGGCTCAACCTGCATCTGTGACCCCTCTTCTGCCTTAGCCGCAGTCTGCACATGTGTCAAAACATTCACCCCCAACCGGCTGCTGATATGAAACTGACTCATGGTGCAAAGGAACTTCCACCAAATATCTTAAATTAAGTTCAGGTGGGACGTCTGGTATAGCGGAGATAGAGAGTCCTTTCTCTATTCTGCTCTGACTTTTCCCTGGCCATACTGTTCTGGCTGTACACAAGAGACCAGTTGATTAGGGCACCATCATGCCAGATGCCCCTGTCAACTGCATTTAAAACAGCTGACCCCATAGGGCCCACGTCCCTGATTAATATGAAACAAGACACGTCGAGAGTTGAGCTTGAAGTGGTCAGCATAAACAGGTTTAGGGTAATAGTTAGGCCGTGGACAATAAGCAGGTATGGGGTGATGGTTTATCTGCTGAGGGTAACTTGGTGGAATGTGAACTGGACTAGCAGTGTCCCCCAAGTATGATGATTCAGCAGCTATAGCAGAATGATTCCGCTCACTACTAGGTGGAGGGAAGTTGGCTGATATATGGTGCAAAAACTGAACAATTTTAAGCAAAGGTACATCTTCATCCAATAGTGGGGCCATAACGTTATGTAACTCATGGTATGGCTTTACAGCAGAAGTCATTGCAATATACATGTCTGATTCATATAAAATTCTGGCCCCAATTAGCATGTGAGCTTTTGCCATAAATCGCTCATCAAACAAAGTGAGGGTCTCATTCCGCTGAAACCTGATGGTCAAAAATTCAGCCTTCCGCTGTGACATCTTTGCAGTTCCGCTGAACAACCACAGAACCATCTCTTTGAATTCTTGGTATGTAATGGAACTTCCAGAAAGGTAACAGATGACTTGATCAGCACTTCTGACATCCAAGGAAGAAATCAACAGTTTTACTCTCTGTCAATCTGAGACTCCTTCAGTTGCAATTCTAAATCGCTTAAAGAACCCATGAATATTCCCTTCACAATTGAATGGGGGCAGATTATTGCAGAAAGCCTCCTGGAGCAGCTCATCTTGTTTTTTCAGCACAGTGTCCAAAGCAAGTTTCAGTTCTGCATAGGCAACTGATTCAGAGTGTTGAGTAGAATTTTTATCAAAATAAGATTGATGCAACATAGCTGGCAACTGAGTTGTTATAATATTTAATCGATCAATGGGCCCCCTGTAGTGAGAACTAATGTCAGAAAATCGACTATGGGCTCTGCTAGTTGGCAGGCCAACCAGTATCAAAACTGGTCAGCCCTTGCCATTTCACCTTAGGCGTCAGGGCTAGCAGTGCTGGCTAACCCCTTGGCATGTCACCCACACTATTTGGGGATCCCTATCCTCATTCCCTAAACAACGAAATAAATATAAACTTAAAACATTAAAAGAAAATGAGCAAAGTGAGATAACATTGAGAAGGAAGCGCCAGGTATTTATACTATTTACAAAAGGGCTACTGCGCCCACTGCTGAACTATCAGCTCTTTCACTGGTTCTTCCAGCCAACCACTACTCTTCTTCTTCTACTGCACTATTATCTTCCCTGGCATCAACCCTCTCACTCCGTCCTTCCTGACGTCCAAATTAGTTTTAGCTCATCCTCAGCCTTAAGTCGCTGGTGAGCCATATAGATAATTAATTAAATAAACATCAAGTTTGGATTTGTACTTCAAATTGATAATAATGCACCAGAAACAACTTTTATTGCTTGCTTTGACTCAGAATATCTCGGCATCTCACTGACATCTATTCTCATCTTATCTCATTTAATTGATTATAATAAAATGAGGCACCGGAAACAACTTCATCCACCTCAAACTCATTTTTGTTGGATTCACCAACCTCATATTACAGTATAGGCAGCGAATTATAAAAGAACAATTGAAGCAAATACATTGGCTTTCTGCCAGAAATCCCACAATGGTCCATGAATGGTTTTTGGCATCAAACACTGATTCTTCTGACTGATACTTATTGAATCATCCTCAGCTATTAGTTGCCAGTGATCCTTATACTAATTTGGGGCCACCTATTGGCCCCATTTGAACCTAATACTGAATTCAGTGGAATTCTAATTTCGTCTCAACCCCAATTGGGGAGCAACTAACCAGCAATCATATCAAATAACATGAAATTTAGTCAATAAGCCATTCCACCAGGATTGGCCATATCATCCCAAATAATAATTAATCATTGGAGGATTCCATCTGGTTACTATTCCAATATTTCCCCCACTTAACCAGATGGTAATCCTCCTACTTCCAACATTAGCGTGTGGGGCAGGCGTCCAGGGATTGCCCCTCCCCACCACCAACAATTGCTGGAACTGAACCACAGTAGCACACCCCCATCACCTCTTCACCAACCTAAAAGCTACTTCAGCACCAATCAGCAGAGTCCCCCTTTAGTGAGCACCACTGTTATAAAATTGGAGGTATTCAAGAGATACTCCAACGGATTTTGCACAGGGTTTGACCCACAGAGCAATTAGGACCAATGATATGATCGTTGTCCTTGAAACAACAAGATAAAATTTAAAATATATATGGAGAACCTGCTCCTACACTCTTTTTTATTTAATATAAAAAATAAAGTGGCTTCTCGCTGTCTCTTCTTACTCTAAACTACTAACAACCTAACCTCCTCAATCATCTCATCTTGCTTATATCATAGCGACTTTGGATGATACTGCTTTCACGGCTTAGTAACTCAATTTGTCATATCTCATTGGTTACATAAATTCTTCATTTGTTAATCTCACGATGCCTAATTCAAGGCGATTTTCCAGCAACCCAATATCGCCTAATTTTGAGGCACTTGATTACCATTACTCATATCAATCTCAATTGGATCCATTCATTCTAACATAACAACCTATGGCTTATCATCCAGGCATATCAGAATTGTGACACATGTTAAGGCATTTTTATCCCACTTTAGCTTGTTGTTACAGGTGTGCGCAACTGCACCCAGTCACTTTTAGTTTATTTGATGGGCTCAATAATATTACTTAGTGGTTTGTTTAATATTTTATTGTCTAATAAATTTAATTACTCTCTGAACTTATTAATGGCTATCTACTAACATAAAAACTAAAAACAATGGTATCAAATTTATCTGGCTTTATTAAACCTTAAAGGGTACAACAAAAATAAAGTACTGGAAATGATGCTATATACTATATATTTAATATCACATTAGATTGAAACATATGAAAAATTAGGTATAACATTTAGTCTATTTATAAGAAGATAACTTTAAGAACTCTTAGTATTAGGTAAGAATATAAAAGGCATACTTATATTTGATAAAGCTTTGGATATAAAATAGATAGAGTTTCAGATAGTGTTTATAGACAATTAAGTTTGGGTTACACTAAAAGAGTTTTTAGAAATTTCTGTCATGGCTAATAAGCTATACTAATAAAATTTGCTTGTGTTAAATAAAAGGACTGTAAAGAAAAGCCATTGAATTGGCTAATAAAAAGAAGGATGAGCTTCCAGTCTGATTGAGTCAGAACCCAGAAAATAGTTTAGAAGGCTAAGGCACAGCCATCTAAATGGCATTAATAAGGGAAAATCTAATTTTATTGTAAAGAAAGTAATAGTTAGAATTTGTACCAAATGCTTCATATTAGGACAAGTGGCTGCAATGAGCATCTACAAGTCTTGTGGGGGCAACACCTAAGGGTAGTAGAGGTAGAGAGGAAATAAAACATCAGGGGATCTACAGTTACAAGACTTTGGTTGGATTTTAAGAATCTAAAATTTAACAAATTATGGATAATAATATAGGTCAAAGGGCTGGATGAAATCATTATCATCCCAGTGTTTCTATGGATTAACAGATCAGAGTACTACTATGAGGATTTTGGGTAACATAGTTGATATTGGTATTTATAGCCCAATTACTTCTCAATTTGGGGAAAATGGGCATACTGTAGCAGAGTCTGCAAACATCAACTGGTAAAGAAGAAATGGTGAGATAAAGTTTATTCTAAAGGAATTTAATTTATAATCAAAAGCAGCAGATTATAGGAGGAGCTGCCACCTTTTAGAGAATGCGGGTTGGAGATTGGGTATATGTTGATGTCAGTTTAAGAAATGAAAATAAATGATCATTGGGTGGGAAGGTTCAAGCTTCTAAAAAATTTCAGGGCTTGATTAGATTAGAAACAACGCCATCAGCTTGAGGGATTGAGAGGTGACAAAATAAAGGTTTCCAAATGGTTAAGGTGATCTAAGAGTGAGTTTGCTATTAAATTTATAAATTCTTTGGGTTTAGACTAGCCTGATGAATTAAAGAGGGTTTTTCTTGAAGGAGTCAGTTTTGCATGGACCCTTTGGAATATGGGAGCCATATGGAGTAGCTTTTGAGTTGTTCTGGGAATCCAAATCTATTAATTGTATTTTAGTGATTTTAATTTATCCAAATTAATCTAGTTTGCATAGCCTCAAACCTGGTCAAAGCCCTATATTTAATAATGGTCATGGTTCAATCTGGCCTGTTTGACACAGATGGTGACCCACTGAACTAAATTACCTCCCTAGGACCCTTAATCTTCTCAAAAAATGAAGAGGTAGAAAGGTTGGGAAAGAGGGTAGGGTCCTAATGGGTAAGGCAATAACCCAACGCTCATCCACCATATGAGCAAGTAACCCTTCTGGACAAGAGACTTACTAAAAATATGAGACCCTTTTTGGACCTAAAGGAATTTTTGGCTTAGTCCAGATGTGGGGTTAATACTCAGGGCTTACAATAAAGAGGTTTGGGCATGGAAGCCTTGATTATAGAATTTATGGTTTATCAGAATATACCAAAGTTCTTTTTTGTAAGAGCTTTTGGTATTAGAGCCTTAATAAAGATCAAATTTTCTTTTGTTTTATAAACAGTTTAATTCAGGTAAGGTTAAAAACGCCTATGTATATTTGTTATGGTTGGTATATATATTGAATTAAAAAAACTATGTTTAATTATGTGACAGGTTAGGAAAGGGTTATGGGTATGAGAACTTTGATTATCAAGTTATAAATTTAATATTATAACTAAAGAGAATTTGTAGTAAAGGCTTTGGTATTACAGCCTTGATATAATATGTAAGGCTTTCCAGTGCCTTATACCTTCTGTCTTCCAAGAAAGATCTTACTCACACTTTAACTAGCTGTTTGTACATTGAGAGGATAGGATTTTATGCAAGAAAATCCATCACTATACAGCCAAAATGGTAGATTTTACTCCAGTTAAGTTAACCAATACTGAACCCTCTTACCTAAATTTCCCCCATTCTCAAATCTTAAAATGCTGAAATCAATTTTTATTTAATTTTAATGGTATGAAACCCAAATTATGCCATGAATTTTACTTTCTTTCTACCCATTTTTAGCTCTCCTTTTTTATATATATCTAATTTCTTTTTCAAATTACTCTTTTCTTTTTGCCAATTAAACGCTGAGTCACAACAGATGGAGCGCATCTCAATATGAAAAATATTAGGAAGCGTTGAATTTTTAATTAGAGAGCAGATAATCACGGTGGGAAAACTTTAGTAAGTTTATTGCACAAGCTTTGAATTTTCTTTAAGAATAAGTAGATTGCTAGTTGTATGGAGACAACTATCCAGTCAATTCTTCTTTAAAAGTGGTTCCAACCCCACTCAGATATACTCTTACTGGTTTCTTGAGAAAATGGTCAAGGCAGATAATCCCTACAGCTCATTTTGGAGTTAAAATAATATAATGAAATATTTTCTTGCCTAATATTCAGTTTTTATAAACATAGTAGGGGGTTCATATAAGGTAGTTTAATGCTCAACTTTTCAGCTTGCACCCTAATAATTGTGGAATTCAATTCCCTAAAATATTTAACCCTAGGGGAGGATACCCCAGTGGTAGAATAGGGACCTCTACCGCTGCCTCCCTGAGTTTGATTCTGGTAGAGGAACTTTGGGTAGGGGATGACTATGACTGTGTTGGCATTGCGCACCAATGCCCTGAACCAAGTTGGCAAATAGAAAAGGCGGTCCATGGAGTTCCTGGCCTATCATACGGTGCACATGGAGGTTTTCCAGATTTTATCCTCCTTTCCCATTCATTCAATTTCCCCTCAATTGGTGTGGTATCGTCCCCAGGTCAGCCCACCTCAAATAAAATTATAAAAATATTTGATCCTTCTGTTCTGACTCATGAAATAGAAGGTTTAACACCTAAGTCAGCCCCAGTAAAGTTACTTTTATGAGCTAGTGGCCGTGCTTAAGTAATGAAACAAATTACCCCTTAACAGCAGGTCACATTGCCCAGGTTATATACAAACTAAGTCAAAAAAGCTCTATAACGCTTTTGTAGCTCTAAAAAATGTCATAATTAGTCATAGCCTTAACCAAATCAGTTCAAGTAAGAATTTGGTCATTGCTATTCAGCCAACAACCAATTTACTTGCAAACATTGTTAGCAAGTGTACCTGATTAACAATTAATTAACAGCAACATCAGGTTAAAACTTGACATCAAATTAACTAATTATTAATAGGCAATGATTGCCAAACATTATTTTTTGATAAGACAGGTATCAACCAATTCCAATATTGAGTCAAAGACTGATAAAATGCTCATGGGAAATCCAACATATGGAAGCATCATCACCTCTTCCAAACCAAATTATTGTAATGATTTGAAATCTAAACCTTCCCTCCTAGGTGCAAACCCAGGAACCTTCAACCTGAGAAGAAGATGCAGCACTCAAGAAGTGTTCCAGTAAGCCCCATAGCCTAATACCCTTATATAGGTCTGTGCTCTCTTTTGTGAAGGCACTGACCTATGTTGCAACTGAGGTTACAAAAATGGTAAGATATGCACAGGTAATTAGATTTAAAATGATTGATATAAAAAAGATAGATTAATTAAAAGTAAAATTTGAAGTTAGGATAAGATATATTGTTTTAATAACTATTATATCTTTAGCCATAGTGTAGTATCAGTTAGTATTCACAGTTTAGAAAATCCGTAATGACTGTAGTAAGAAAATAGTTTCAGCAGGAATTGTATAGTTTATATATATTTGTTGTCATTAGTTTCTGTCATTGTGACCTTCATTCCCTTTTTATTTGTATGTCATCATATATGCTTGCTGGTATCTAAAACATGCTTGGTTCATTAGTCTTCTCCGCGGCACCTTAAAAATCTGGGTTAATCTCAATTTTAGTTTTCTGATAGAACTTTGACCTTGCTCAAAGACTTGGCATGCAGTATATTGGAAAATAATTAAAGATCAAACAGCTACGGCTTCCTTGGAATAGAGTGGGAGGTTGATTGATGGAAAATAGTTGGAATGGTCAGGTAACACTAAACAAATATAGGGAAGGAATAAAAAATGGAATGGGAAACAAGGGTTCATTTAAAAGGTAAAAAACTAAAAAGAAAGTTAGGTAGCAAAATGATGATGACAAATTTTTAGAATTTGATCTACTGAAAGATGCAGATGGTGTGGTGGCAAGATCTATTTGTTATTAGGGTACAATTAATATGGTTAGTGAAATGTCTGATGGCATATTGAAAAATTTACTTCTAAAAGTTGCAGATGATGCGGCTTTTTATCTATATGATATTAGAGTTTGACTCAGATAATGTTGGCAAAATGTCTTATGGAAAATTGATGTGAATCACTATACCAAAAGAAGCAGGAGTGCGGTGGTGATTTACATGAGAGTATGCTAAAGGTTGATCTTGTATGGTTGCTCAATACTAAATATAAAATATTTCCCCCACTGACTTAACATGGAAATTTACAGTTTACCTGGAAACGGTGGCAGGGGTAATATTTATTGGAGGTTGATGCCATGGTACCCTTTTTGGAATCATTTCAGGAACTAAAATTTTCTCTTTTAAAATTATACCCCTTGATATGGTCCTTCAGCGTGCAGGTGTGTGTTGACATTTTTTTTTTTTTTTTTTAATTTGAAGGGATTCTTACAGATATGTTATAGCCTATCTGTCCTACCAAAACCATAGTTATCATAGTAAAGTACCCCATCTTTTGCTGAGGCAGGGTAAAGGGTGTTGATTCTTGTTGTTGCACTCCATAAATCTCATCTTCTGGGCAATGTGTTAGATTAAGCCTCAATCTGGAGCTTAATTAATATTCATGTGAGATTTTCTAAATATTGGTTGGGACTCATTTTCTCTCCATGGAAGCAGGAGTATAAATTAAAGGTAGGGCGGGATGTTTTATAAAAATAAATGAAACAGCAACCTCCTCATGGACGAGAATAATGTAATGTTATAAACAGTGTCTGTAGAGGATAGGAAGAGGCTCAAATAGATGGTCTACCCAATGCTAATCTCCACAGAATTCTGACTATGGTACCATTAACAAACTCCAACCGCTGTTGATTTTAGGGTGATAGGGCGGCGTTAAGATTCCTCAAACCCCCAATAAATTATCGAGCTTTGAGATCACATGGGATGTTAAGTTGGACCCTTTATCCATGAGGACAAATTTAGGAACCCATGCTTGTAGATAATACTTTCTGAAATAGATTTGGTGGCTGTTGTAGCCCCCATGCCCTGATCAGTTTGTCTTTGACCATATTTTAAGGTGGTTAATAGCTACCACAATATTGTTAATTGGTTACTGCTAGTGTGCAGCGGCCCTACAACGTTGATTGACACAATGTGAAAGTGAATAGGTAAGCTAAATAGGGCAAAGTACTTTTTCAGTATGGCACTTGCTTGAAACTATCTACAACAACTGATGGCCTCATGAACGGTAAAATGCATCAAGTCTCAGTAAAGTATTGCTTCAGCTTCTCATATGTCTTATTGACCCTTTTTCTCAGTAACCATATGAGACGCAAGGGTTAGGTCCATCTGTTTAATTAGTCATGTTATCAGATATTAATGACCCTCTATTATTTTAAAAAAGCTTCTTATCTTTGATGACAATATTTTTCATTTGTATTTCCAGGGTGTCATGGAGCTTGCTGATATAATTAAAACTGTACTGCCACTCAGGATGAGTTACTAACCATAGCCACAGCCAGAATACTGCTGGTACAGTCATCCACAAAGTAGGGTGAGAATTGAATAGAGTACACCATTACCTGTCAGTAAATCCTAAAATTAGAGCACATCACTGGAAATTGGTAATTTGAACTTCTTAATTTTAATGAAAAATTTGAAATCAAAATTTTTTATTTTCTAAAACTAAGGGAAAGTAAGAAAATAGAATGGAGCGACAGCAGAACCTGTTGAGGGCTGCTGCCTTACACGCTCAATATGAGGTGAATAATGAAAAGGTGCATTAAATTTCTGGTAATATCTTTACAATTATATTTTAGCGTATTGACATGCTAAGGTGCTACCAATGTTGACTCAGATCTGACATGACCAGTTAGATTTTCATCAAAATTTTTACCAAAATTTTTGGCGGCACAATTCTGCCTAGAAAGCTGGTGACGAGTTATCTGACAGCCAACAGGGCACACCAAAGGCCATGGTAAGTAAGGGTGATTCAATTTAAAATCTAAAGGGTTTGGCATGCCCAAACCTGTTGGGGTGGGATAGCCTTCACTGTCAGCGAGAAGAGAGGTCAGATGGGAGATTAAAGGTCTGAGGTTGATTTTATAAATTAATCTCATTAATAAAAGTAAGCCAATATTGGATTACTTTTATTAATGAGACTTGTACTAGGGGGAAGTCCTTCTGTCAAGGCAGGGAGCTACAACCTTCCTGTTGGCGATGGCTTCCATCAACCGTCACCTCCTGAAGCACTCTCTTGATCTTCTCCACTGACTCCTTTGTGCTTAGAAGGGGGGTAAAAGGACAACCATCAGGGGGTAGGCTGTCACCCACCTCTCATCAACAACATGGGCTAGATCACCCCGTTAGATGAGGGGGTGAGTAGTCTTTTGGCTTCCTTCTTGGCTTTTGAAAGGATGTTCCTTACTGTTAAGACGCAGGGAGTGCTCCCCAGGACTTACATTATCCTTCCCTTTTTAGACAAGGAAGCACCACCAACCAGAACCTGCGCAATAGCAAAGCTCTTATGAGCCTTAGATAGTTTGATGGCCAAGAGGGAGGCAACCTTATTGAAAAATGAGGAGCAACAGGGTGCGCGACGTGGAAGGCCTCCACCAACTCACAGCAGCAGGAACAATCACTGGCACTTAACCAGCTGTTCTTGTAGCAAGGGGAACCCCTTCCAGGCAACCAAGTACTGCACTGAGTGGCGCGCTTTCCATAAAGCCAGAATTGTATCCACCTCAGGATCTTCTGAGTCCTCTATCACAACTGGATCAGGCATAGAGGTTCCTTTTTGTAAGGGGAAAACCTTCCAGGCAACCAAGTACTGCACTGATTGGCGCGCTTTCCATGAAGCCAGAATGATATCCACCTCAGGATCTTCTGAGTCCTCTATCACAATGGGTTCAGGCATGGAGGTTCCTTTTTGTAAGGGAAAATTAAGAGGCGTGGATGATGGGGGCTGCTTCCAATGAGAGGAGAGGCTCATCCAGAAAGCCTTATTCTCCAAATCTTCCTCTACCACATGGGTATAAAGCGCTTGATATAAAACTCTAGGGGGGTGTCAGATTTCACCAAATTCTCATATCTCTGAGAAATCCACTTCATCAATTCCCCCAACATCATCGGAAGGAGCAAGCAATCTATTGCAATCTATCAAGGTTAATGATCAATCTGATCCTGATCAATTGAATTGAAGATTCAATTGTGCATAGATTAATTCACTCTTATAGATTAAAAACCATAAAAAAGCCTATAAATATTTTCTCTTTTTAAAAATAAAAATTAGGTCAAGTTTAACCTGTATTTTTCTATTTATTTTATCGCCTTTTTGGAGAATCCGCCCAGTTTAACTTTGAGATACAACCTGCCCCATTGGAAGTGTAATTCAAAACTTCCAGACTGGTGCTCACTACAGGGGAACTCTGAGCTACGCACCATTGACAACATCTATCACTATCACAGATTCTCATTTTTCGCCTGATGAGGCTCAAGACCAAGAGCAAGGCAGTATTTTATGATGGTCTGTTCAACTGGAGCCCAAATCCCAAGATTACCCTCCACGTCGGAATTTTGGGCTAACTTGGAATTTTATGGTCCTAACTTAAGTTTTACCTCAGACTTTTTAAATACCACCTGAGGCTTTACGAAATTTTATTAATCAATTGCTTGAAGGGGACTTAATCCCTGGAATCCGTTCTGCCCAATAACCATCTAATGCAGTACCCTCTATAATGCGGGAAGTGCTGCAAACCTCTCAAATGCCAGGAATTGTCCCTAAGCAATATTTGCATCAACTTGTACATCCTACCTTATACCATTTGCTACCTGTAGTTGGAATGCACCATCAAGGGATGCTCAATTTACTAGAAGGACTCCAATCCTTGAATAACTATATTTCTGAATTTTTCAAGTTGGCCTCTAAGTTTAGCTGAGATAATTGTGATGCTATTATTAATAATTGAGCCTTCCTCAACAAAGTACATCAGAAGCTTATTCAGCTCGATTATGGGATGTCAAATTTTGGTGATGTACAGCTTCTTAAGAAAGTTCAGGAGATTCAGAGATAATGGAGAGAGGGTAATTCCCAACTCTCTGAGCGTAGCCAATCAATGGAGGAGGAAATTAAAACCCATCTCTTTCAATTGGAACAATTGTACTCAGGAATTCAGTTCCAGGTTAATGAAGTAGAGAAAACCTCTGGAAATATGGGTCCTCCTGGGGTTGAAGGACCACGTGGGCCACCTGGGGGTGTAGGGCCCCGTGGACCTCCTGGAGCTGATGGGCCCCATGGACCCCCAGGGAATGTAGGGCCTCAGGGACCCCCAGGCGCAAATGGACCTTGGGGACCTCCAGGTGCTGATGGTCACTCAGGATATTACCAACAAATTGACTCTCTCTTTAACATGATGAACCACTTGCGTGAACAATTCTCTAAATTGGCCAAAGGGTGTAACCTAACCCCCGATGGGGTATCAATCAATCCCTTTTTGTCACTGCAGTCATTATCTGATGAATTGATCAATCTGGGAAAATGGGCCAAGGACACTGATATCTTATTACATGCTTGAGAATCAAAAGGGGAACTGCTCCAAGCGAAAATTGAGACTCTGGAACTCAAGTACAATGCACAGCAGGAACAGATTTTTGAGCTATCTCGCCGATTAGATGAGAAAGTAGGGAATGCTGATCTGAATCATCAGATTAATGAAATTCATAATGAAACTGTTGGT
>JAKSZP010001046.1:0-13701 GCA_022478985.1 Massospora cicadina | reverse complement strand
CGCGCTGTAATTGACCTCACCAAAGAGCAGCAGATCGTCAAAACTAAGCGCACCAGATGGATAAAATCAAACCAAATTTTCCTCACATTTGACTTTTTGCCTACTACGGTAAAACGTGCCATTTTGGAGCAACACCTGAAATATGGTCTCACTATATATGGCGAAATACAATCTTTTAAAATGCAATGATTCACGCTGATTCCACACCTGTGCACCGGCAAAGCCATTGCAGTTCTGACCCCAACTGAGGAGATCGCGAAGGACCTAGCCCAGATCCCACACTCCACTTTTATTGATATTGCAGGGCATACCACCCACCCATTCTGGGTAAACATGGACAGCGCACCCCCCATTTGCACCCACTGTGACGCGGTCATCCATAAGGCACACACATGCCCCATCAAGGAGGGCGTCATATTCCAAGAGCACCCCTCAGCAGCCATGGCCACCGGAGAGGCGCACTACAAACCAACCGCAAGCACCAAGGAGGCTTTCCCATGGGGAGCACAAGGCTGATACCTATTGGTAAAGCCCATCTCCCCGCAGGAGCAGAAGAAGGCTAAGCAGGCCCATAGGGCCACGGCCAAGGAAGCAGCCAAGGCCACCACCGCCATCCCACACTCACAATGCCAGGAGGACATGGAGACCTTCGCGGCGGAAGTGACTTGGGAATCCATCATCCAATCAGATTGGGAAGCCCATGCTGAGTGGGCCATTCAATCCGAGGATCCGATGAGAGATTCAATCTCACCCAATCGTGGCACCCAAGCTCCAGTCAAAACCGAATTGGGACCTATCCCAACTGAAAATTTTTTTTGACCCGCTCAACAGTGCACCAAACTCATCCGCACCGCAAAAAATTTGTCTGACGTCAGGAAAACAAAAATCAAAGGCCAAAGCTAACGCGACTCTTTCCGCAAAAATTAACAAAAACTCTGATAGTGTTGCTGCTAACACCCACACTGCTGTGAAAGCCTGTGGGGACCTTGAAGAGGCTGGTGGGCCTGGGGGCCCACCCCCTCACACCTAAGGTGCAATGGGGGAAACCTTCACTCTAGGGATGTTGAATATCGCCGGACTCAAGGCCTCCCCAACCCAGGCTAGGAAACTGAGTTTTTTACAACACAATTTACCCATGGATATCCTAGCCATCCAGGAGTCCCACTGTCCACGAGGTTCTGAGGAAGCTTGGAAAACAATGATCCTCCCATCCCTATCCTTTTGGTCAAAGCACTGTGGGGTGCTAATTCAGAAAAATAATTTTTTCAAATTCACATCCTCAGAAACATTCCTAAATGGCCGAGTGTTCATCGTCACCTTCTCATGGCCCAGCGTTGCGCATGCAATCATCAACATCTATGCCCCAAATGGTGCACACGAGCGTCGGGAATTTTTCTTGTCAGTCAAATCCCTCCCGCTACACCCTGATTCTTTCCTAGTTGGCGACATGAACTGTTGGCTAAACACACCAACAGACCTGTGGCCTCCCTCACCCCACGCCCCACAGGGTCACGTAGAACTACGCGTTCTAAAAGCCACCCTTGGGCTAATGGATGCGCTGCTGCGAAATGCCCCACTGCTCAAAAACATGATGCGTCCCCACGTCCACAATGGCCAATTAAGGTCCATGACCCACATCAACCTTATTCTAACGTCGGCGAAATTCCAACCCCACATCTCCCACTTCAAAACAATGAAAATGGAATTCTCAACCACTGACTGGTCTCAATAACCTACCACTTACCCGTCACAGTTGCAAAGGCCCCAGATTGGTGCAAAATCCACCCCCCCCAAGCTCGCGTTGCCAGGATTTTCCATGTGGGTGGAAGAGGCAATTTTGGCAAAATTGTTTGTTGCACCGTTTTGCGTGGACCCCTTTCCACATGGGCAATCTTCAAAGAGGACACCATCCTCCACTATCGCCATCTCTCCTCCAGATGCTCACGAGCCACATCGGCGGTTATCTCATGTGCTCTGGCAGAATTGGCCCACTTGGAGTCCAACATCCCAGCCACAGGATACAGCCCTGCATGGGGCCGGAAGTGGGCGGAGGCAGCCGCCCACCTCAACGCACTTGAAAGGCAACACAAACATTGGGTTTGTGTCCAATACAGGGCCACATGCATCACTAAAGGTGACAAGTGCACCGCATACTTCTCTAAAAAAAATTTTTGCACCACGCCAGAGCGTGGCCTGCACACAGGTGTGAAGGTCGGATAATTCCATTGTGGGCACACCAGCCAAAGTGGCAATCAAAATGCAAAAATACTACTCCAAGTTATACTGAGCTGAATCAATTCAGCTGGCCGAAATGGCGGAATTTCTTGACCAAGCTCATATCCGCACCATTTTCTGATACCCGGAAATAATGAATTTAATTACTCTGAACGAATTATGGACAGCCATTCACGGTGCGCCTAACTGAAAATGCCCAGGCCCAGATGGCATTCCATATGAGTTCTACAAAAAATATTTCAAATATATATCCCCATTGCTGGTAGCCTCACTTAACCAAAGCCTGTTGGAAACGCGCCTCCTATCAGGAGGACATGAGGCCTTTACTGTCACACTCTTCAAGAAAGGGGATAAGCTTGACTTAGCCAACTGGCGCCCCATTTCTCTAACAAACACAGACACCAAAATTTTAACAAAAATCATGGTAAACCGTTTAGAAACTGTAGCATCTGCCACCATCTCCCCAGAACAATTCAGTTTCATCCCCAGAAGGTCGATTTGGGATAACGTGCACTCTGTGGCTAATGCATGTCAATCCACAGCCTCTGGGGCACTTGTATTCTTGGACCAACAAAAGGCCTATGATAGAGTAAACTGGGAATACCTAAGGGCCTGCCTCCATCAATTCCGCCTACCCCCCCGCTTCATCAACTGGGTGATGCTGCTCACGGAATCTGCAACAATGGCAGTGCGTGGCCCAGGCTTCCTAACAGAAGTAGTCCTCCCTCAAAGGGGCTTATGACAAGGGGACCTTCTCAGCCCACTCTTATACAACTTCAGCCTTGACCCACTACTGCGAAATATGAATGCCCAACTCACTGGGGTCCACGTGCCAGGCCAAACCCCAGTCAAGATGATGGCATTTGCAGATGACTGCGTGGTGGGGGTGTCTAATAACAAAGATGCACGCGCGCTTGAAGCCCTCATCCAGGAATATTCCCGGGTAAGCAACGCGACACTGAACGCCTCCAAAACTGAAATCATCCTCCTTGGTCGGTTTCAGAACTGCTGGGCCCCAGCAAGTAGTTCCCAACCCGGCCCATCTGCTCGCCCACGTCCTCGCCCCACTCACTCAACACACACCGCTCCACTGGTGCTCTCCTTTGTGCCACGTCCTACCATAGGACCAGTACGCCATCTGGGCGTGTGGATGGAGGCAGGCGGATATGTGTCAGCAGTAATGGAGTGCCATATACTGGACAACGTGACGAAGAGAATCGCCTCTCTCAGAGCCCACCCTACTACCCTCACTGGCAGGGTTGTTCTTGCCAACTCTATGCTCCTATCCAAAGTCTGGTTTGGAGCCCACGCCATCCCCTTCTCCCCAAGCTTCTTCAAATCCCTGTATGCTTTGCTGCAAGGATGGCTTTGGTCAGGCCGCCCTCCACCAGTATGGCTAGAGGTCATGTTTGGCCCTCATCATTAAGGTGACATGGGCCTTCTGGACTTCAAAGCCCATGCTGCCAAGATCCTGGGCACCTGGATAGCAGCCGTCACCGCCCCTACGCTCCCCTCCCAACACTGGTCCCGCGCGGCCTGCTCCAACTTCTCCCGCGTCTTGGGCCTCAACAATCCATCGAGCCCCCACTCCCTGATGAAATACCTCGCATCACACACATCGGCCACAGGTCCTCACGGGACTAAAACCTACTACAAACGAATCCTACTCTCCATGCGAAGCGCAGAGTGGAGAATTCATATTAGTGGACATACAACCCAAAGAGGCCGCCCCTCTCCTAAGTTCACACAAGAGGTACAGGGGCTACCCATCCATGATGGCGTGATCCCCATTCGACCCCATGTCCTATCCAGGGTGGACTACCTGGACATGATGGACATCCCTTATTCCACTGAGACCCAAAAGACTATCTGGAAATACGCACACCATCCTCTGTTGCAGCCTCAAGTCCGCTCCCATGTGTGGCGATGCCTGAGGCGGGTGTATCGTACAGCTGAGCGCTCTAACGCTTTACACTCATCCTGTGTCATGTGTGGCCAGTATGGAACGCTGTTCCACCGCCTGGAGAAGTGCCCCACCTCTAAAGTGATATGGCGCGAAGTTCAACGTCTTCTGGGCCAGGATCAAACGCATCCCTTCAGTCTGTCAAGAGATATGTTTGCTCTATCAATGGCCTCCTCTCTTCCACCCTCCCTCCATGCTCTGGTGATTGCAATCGCCATGTGGACCATCCACACGTTTTCTTAGAAGCCATCGCAGGCTCCACCCCCACCCTCCCTGAAGCTGTCCACAGATTCCGGTCTCATTTGGTGGACCACTTTCAAGTGTGGATGTTTGGATAACTCCCACCGCGTCGCCAACAGCTGGTCTCCTCCTGGTTCCCAGTCTGGTTCATCAAATCAGACCCCTTCCTCCACACGTGCTCAATAGTGGCTACGGCCCCTTCACACGTTCCCTCCCCCTCCCCATAAATGGCGTTCCCGCTGACAACAAGAGATAGCATCGCTTCTCTGGGGTGCCTCCCCTGGTACTAAGTTTGTCTTTCCTGAGTCATATTCGGAAGTGTCCGTCCCATGGTCGGCCTTCCCCACAATAGATTTAAGAAGATTGATGGGTCACTGGTAGGCAGGGTCTAGAATTACCAGCAACATCTGAGGTTCAAAAGGACTTATTTCATCAATACTTTTTAAGTTCAGGAGGAAGTTTGGGGATTTGCATAATAATATTAGTGTCTATCACCTTTTGTTCACCAAACTTTAAACTATCTCCTCTGACGCATACAATGGAAAGCCCTCTGCAGCATCAACGGAGTCAAGCTTTTTTTGTTTCTGCCCAATGTGGTATAAGTAATAGTGAGGGCAGAGGAGGGATACTCAACTATGCATGTATATTCTTTCTTATTAGGCACATTGTTTGTAAAGACTAAGAGAACTTTATAATTAAGAAGGGAGAAAAATCCCTGTTTCATATTAATAATTCCATCATACTCAATCATGATTTGAATGCCAATGAGCAGGTCATATGCGTTATTGTTTTATCCCACAGTGGGGGCAGCCAGTAGGAGCTTCCCAGTCCATATGGTCAGAGAAGAGTAGGTTCCATTAGCTCACGTGTTGTTGGGTCCTGCAGTTCTAATTTTGAGAAATAGTCCAAGTCAGCTCCATCTTGATTTTATTGATGAGCTTTGAAGAGACCACATTCACTGGAGCACTTGTATTAAGGATGACTATAACTAGCACCCTATTGATGACAACGTCTACCTTGGTTATTGTCTTACCAAAAGTAGGGGGAGGGCGAGACCCTCCTTAAACAAAGAGGAGGCAAGGCGTTGAGCTATCGCAGGGTATCTATCCTTAATAGATTGAATGGTATGAACTTGTTGGGTGGATCAGATCATTGCACCAATATGCTGGTCAGCATCACTGGCGGTATCAATCACATCTGAACACTTCAACAACTGTTAGAGATAAGTTCTTTGTGGTTTTATAAACATATCTACCCTTTTCAGGCCTCAACCTATCCAGTATCTGCACTTCCATTAACTCCCAGGACATAGTAGCCCATGTCTTCACCACCCCCTCAGACTCTTTATCAGATGGTTTGTCAATGCACCTCAACGGGTTTCTAAGAGGAGCTGAGAAACCAGCTTGCTCTACACACATGGGAGGGCCTTTTGGTGCTCATCTACCCTTTTAGGTTTTTTGGAGCATCGTAGCTGTACCACTTTTGAGGTTACTTGAGGAAAAGAATACATTTTGATGCAGGGCCAGAGGTGAGGCTGTGATTGTTATGGAGGACGGTCTTTGGTGACGTGATGGTGGAGCCATAGTTATGGGCCCCTTAGGATAGAGTGTGGAGTTGATGAAAACACAACTGATTTCATAGGGCTGATTTGGGGTGCATCTGAGGAGAGAGAGTCCAACCTTATCACCCCTTGTGCCCTCTAGCCAACCTCTAATAGAAGATAGCAGTCTAGTTTGGGAAGCCCCATGGAAACTGGTTTTTGAAGAGTAGTCAGCACCAGAAGGGTAAGTATGACTTCCTGGGTAGACGTAGCTTCTTAGAGATCAGAAACCTCCATTAATGCCTATTTTATATCCCAAAAATTCCATTGGAAACTTTACTGAGTCAATATATTGGGCCAAGTAAGGGTAAGAGGATAATTTAGCCAGAATGGCAGCAATGGCATCATCCAAAGGTAGCATGTTAGCAAGCAGGAGAGGCTGAGCCGCACTGTAAAACTGGTCAACAAAGGTGGCAACTGATTCCCCCTCAAGTAGACTTATGCACATAAATGCCTATCTTCCAGTGCAAACTCTGCGTGGATCCAAATTCCTCAATAAGTGCATTTATTACCTCTGCCCAAGTTTAAGGGTGGCTATATAAGGCACCATCACCTCTTGGGTGGAGTGGCTGAAGCAGGGGAGGATATTCTTTAGTTTTTGGGAATTGGTAGTCCCATCCACAACTGCCTCATAGACAAAGAGGAACGAAGCAATGCTACCCTAATCTGGTGTAAATTTGTCTCTAAATTGGGACTTGGAGATAATTGAAGCAGCCTTGTGAGAGGCTTGGTAAGCATGCTGTTAAAGCGTTTTAAGCTTAGACAGTGCTCTGGCTAGCTGCTGGGCTAAAGCATCTAGCTGGGATTCAGAAGCCATAAAGAGGTTGTGAGGGTTATTCACCCCTAACACCCTCCATTTTTAATAGTGATTTGTAGTGTACTACCCTGTAGTGAACACCACTTGTGGATTTTAGAAAGTTGTTGTGCTTGCTGTTGCGATTTGCACCTAAATTCTAACAATTATTTGCAGAAAAAGTTGGTTCCCTACTGCAGGATAATATTTAGGGGGTTATCAACCACTTTGTAATAAAATACGAATGATTTACTTAAAAATAAAGATTGCTTTTATAAGATTTTATTAGTAATAGTTGAGGGGTCAAACATCGAATCTTTTTAAAATAATGATGCTTAGTATTAAAACTTATCAAGGCTCAAAGTGAGTTGAGGCACGAATTTTGGATTAGGCTTTAAATAGCCATATTAGGAAATATTAGGTTTTTGCCTATTAGGGCTCTTAAGACTTGCCTCGCTTTGATGGAACAATCAATTCAGGGTGATAGCAGGTATGTAAAATTCGTGAGGCAAGGATTTAATGTATTTCACCCAATAATTGGGTGAGAAAAATATTTATCTGATAAAACCCCCCAAGGCTATAAAAGGGGGTGGGCGTGGGGTAGGTGTTTAACTGAGTTAGCAAAGGGATAGAGAAAACCCTTGGAACAACCCCCCAATTTTGCTGCAGGTTTGGCGTAACCCTGCTACTAACCATAGGGCAAAACAGCCTAAAATTGGGGTCAATAGTATTACCCTAATTCTTGGGATTTCATGAGAGCCAACCAAGGTTTTTGGCTAATAATATTCCTATTAAAACCCAAATCATTTTTTTAGTACTAGATTAAAACCCAAATCATTCTTATTACAATATCGGTCTTGTATTTATCCACCAATTCTATGCATTCACTTGGATTGGTCCTCAATAGATTAAACCCAGAATTATTTAAAATTCTCAGATTTTATAAACCTGAGATTGAGGTCAACCAATATCTGATTCATTCACTAGCGGGACGTATCCCCTAGTAAATCAGCAGATAACCTAGAAAGCTGGAAAGGCGGTCAAAAATCCCAACAGTTGCAAAACTTAAAAAGATAAGAGTATACCCCTTTGACAAATTAAACTGTATTGGGACTTCTTGATAGTGGATTTTCATTAAGCTAAATGATAGATGGCGGGGTGTACATAATGGTGTAAATATTGCTCATTGTGAGATATTCCCACCTCAGAGCTGGGTAAGGTAGCAGATTCATATAAAGCTTTTATATTAACTGGAACAACAGACTTTTGGCTTTGATGGGAGCAATCTCCTGGGAAAGAGGCCTAATAATAAATAATTAATAGTATTGTCAATACCTGTAGGCTGAAACTGATATTTTGGGTTCAAGAGTTGGAATGAAAATATTGAGAGTAGCATAGAATTGTATATGGTTAGGTTTATCATTATCAGGGTTATGATTTCCATTGGTATTTAACTATTGAGTAATGCTTGATATTTCAGTAAGAGGCCAAGTAAGGTCTCAACTGTGTTCATCCATTGTAAATTTTGTATTCACTAGGTAAATCTGGAGAGCACCTGGCTTGGAGTACCAAATTTTTAGGATAGGGTAGCTGATGGCATACGTTCCCCTTAAGCATACCAGAATGGATGGGAAATTTATCTGCTGAGGTGAAATTGGTGGGGAGAGCTGGCAAAACTAATAACAGGATCCTGTAAACTAAATTAAGCTTTTAAATATGGGTTGAGGGGCCTATTGTGACAAACTGTTAAATTGTTATGCCAACTTCCAGAGAAGAGCTGCTGAAAAGGCTCTAAAATCATTAAAATTTAATCTAAAATTGCAGGTGAAAACATATCTTTTGTAAACTAAAAGGGGTATGTATTTAAAAGTTTTGAATTCACCCTATCTCTTTCAGGGCAGCAGGGACCTTCAATTGCTAGATCTTCCACACCCTGAACTTGCTAGGTGTGGGATTGTTAGCAAACTTTCCTTTGAAAACTTTGCTAGGCTGCAAGGGATAGTGCTCCAACGAGATCAGTTGATTTTTAGTTGGAGTTTTAGAGATGAAAAAATTTGGATCATTTGAAGGATAGAACAATTTGAATCAATTTGTTGCAGGTTGAATCTCAACATTAATATATTTCACAAAGTGCATGTATGCAATAACATTAATATAAATACAATTTTACAGCCAAAGTTCTACAATTTTGATACCCTAGGCCTATAAAAACAGCTTTTCAGTTATTAAATCTATTAAACTTTAAAATTGGTAACATTCCAATCCATCTAATTTATGTACTCAAATCATCTATCCTCTGTATGAGGAGAATTTAGTAATATTTAAAAGTCAAACTAAATTTTTTGACCAAATTTTATCACATGGTGTTATATGCACTGCCCTCCTTGACTTCTCATATCCTCCATTTATGGCAGGTGAAAGTAGTTGAATATAAAAGTTAGAAACCACTTAACCCTTTCACTGATGTTCAAAAAACCTCCTCCATTATTGGCCATAACTTTTGCAAAAATTTCTTAGCTAATGTTCAAAATTTTTGGTAATCATTTTGGCCCTTGTCCATAACACAAATATTTGATAAACTTTGAAATAAATCTATGTAAATCTCATTTTTTGGACGCAATTATGCGTTTTTAGATTTACATACCCCTCATTTTAATTATTTATTTGAGGTGGGCTGACCTGGGGACAATACTGCACTGTTTATTGGGAAGCAAAGAAATGGGGAAAGAGGATAAAGCCTGGAAAACCTCCTTGCACGGCATATGATAAGCCAGAAACTCCATGGACTGCCTTGCTAATTGCTATCTTGGTTCAAGGCATTTTTGCACAATGCAACATAGTCATAATTAACCTACCCAAAGTTCATCTACTGGGATAAAACTTGGGGAGGCAGTGCTAAAGAGCAAATACTTTACCATTGGAGTATCCTCCCCTTACATATCCCTCATTTTTGGATACATATATGCAATTTAGATTTATATCACCCCCCTATTTTGGACGCATATATGCGTCAAATCATTGAAAGGGTATATTGGGGCGATTATTTAAAACCTAGATTTAATTTTATAAACCCGTTTTATGGAGAACTAGCATTTAAATATCCTTTGCTTCCCTACAATATAGTTTATCAGATAAGTCGTATTGATAAACCACTAAACCGCTTAGCTAAACCATTGAATTGTAAAAAGATTTATAAATTCTATAATAATCTATTGAAACAGTGATTCATCATTTGATGAATATTCTTTTTCTTACCTTGATTTCAGTTGATTCTCCTAGAACATTCTAGGCACTGAAATATCCCTAGAAACAGATATAGATACCTTTGGTTCTTATCACAATAAAGTATCAGATTATAAAGTTTAACTTCCTGTTGTTGTTTAATTGAAGTAAGCTGGCCAGAGGATGGACATTACCAAAGCTTGAAGATCAAACAAAATAAATCCTTACCAAACAAAATGAATGAACCGCCCAAAATGAGCAGATGACTCACAAAACGCAAACACAACAAACCATGTGGGACAGTGGGAACCGCTTATCCCATCATGGCGTAAGGGGATAGAGATCAGGGGGCTCATCCTTAGCAGCATCTTCACCCCAGAGCAGAGCATTGGCTACAGCGGAGAGCAAGGGCGTCAGGGCATCAGCGGAATGTGGAGATAAATTTCCAATGATTGGGGTGGCAGGAAGACAGCTGTTGTATATAAGAGTTATGACATAACTGGTCAAAGCTGTTTCAGCTTTCAGGCATGTTTTGGGGAGCTTTACAAACGTGTCAATATTGGTGCGGGTAATCTTGGCTTTGGGATTCCGCGCTACCACTGCCACATTCTGTATGGTGTCATTGGCAGCTTTGTGAGTGTCAATAATCATATCATTTTAGATTGTATTGATGGTGGAGAGGATAATAGGTGGAGGGATTCCTCATACGAACATTGCCACTGATTTGGTGACAGCTTAGCATAGAGGATGGCAATCTGGCTTAGCTTTTGCTTCAACAATCAGCTGGTGGTCACCAAAGAACGTTTCAGCATTTTGCTGGGGGCAAATAAACAATGGGGTAGCTCAGCGTTGTGGCCAGCATACACAAACCACTCAATTTGGAGAGTGGAGTCTTCAATAATATTACCAGACACATCAATTGCAGCCAATAAATCCTAAGCGTTTTGGTTGAATTAAATTGGAGAATTGGCATATGACCATGGTTTGGTTTGTTTGTTGGAGGAAGCATGGGAGCGAACTGGGGTCAAAGCTGGTGCTTGATTGGAGGGAGCATATGTGGCACTGGGGTGAGGAGGAGGCTGATTGGTGGCTGTGGGCGCGGCTGCAGCAACAGGCTTTTGGGGAGGGGAAGGTAGGATCCTACCCTATACCAAAACTGGTGCGGGGTGAGCAGTGGATTGGAAGCTGGCAGACAAAAAATCAGAGCTGTCAGAAGCTGCTATTGAAGGGCACTTACATTTTAGGTCCAACTCAAAACAGGACGGAAAGATTGTCTGCCTGCCCTTGACATGGCCCAGAATAAATGGTCAGGGGAATAAGGAATGACAGTGCAAGGGTGAATTGACAAGGCAATTTTAATAAATTTAGGGCTGATTGTGGCAAACGCTTGAGGCCCAGTGAGGCGTGTGGCCCCATTTGGGACCGCAAATTGTAAGATGGGGTTGGAGCCATAGGCTGCCAAACCATCCATCAGCTCCTAGTGGAGCACCGCAGGGGGGAGGTGGGTGGGCAAACCATTAAACTGAACCACCAAAGTGGTATCCGCTGTGAGCTGGCTTCAATCGTGGGGAGAGGGGTGTTAAGTTTTCAGTCAATGGTGCAAGCTAAAATAACTTAACAATGAAATTGTGGATATAAACTCGCTTTTCAAATGAAACTCCTGCTTGTAATTGGGAAGTAGATTCTTAAATAATCCTCAATAATAGCCAAGTAACTCTGGTATGCTCACTGTTCTTAAGTCTACTGGCACCAACAAATACAAGACCTTCTATCTTTGTACAAAATCAGGAAATTATTCCTCTATAATTGGGACTACTTCTTGGCAGGCAACTATGTACTTCACTTCAGGAATAATAAACACACACAACTTATCTAAAATAGATGTTACAGAAACAGATACAAATATCAGACAGATGACAGATGGATAATAATTAATAAACTAAGCGACAGTAGTTATTGATGATCAATAAAATAGCAAATGATGATTAATTGATGTTTTATTAATTGGCTAGGCGCTGGTATTATATACCTCTTGGACATCTTCTGGCTGAACTCATCTCATAGATGAGTTCATTCATAATATGCCAATCCTCTGCTGGTCATGGCAATAATTATGAAAAATACCCAAGTCAATTTGGCCCATGATTTGACTAAAAATAACAATCATTTCAGCCTGATTGAAGGCAATTTTACTCTCATAATTGGGATGACTTTGGTTTTGAACTCAACATCAAAATCTTCCTGATTAGAGCTACGTCATAACTTGACATCTAACAATAAATGGAGAATAAAACATATATGATCATAAAAGATGATGCACCCCAATTTGGGACGCCAGCAGGCCTCTCCATAGCACTAAGTATGCCCATAATAGGGACATCTATGTTTAAGTGCTTAATTATTGATTTCATTAATTGAACCCAACTTCTGCCTTAGTGCATTAAGATTAATGCACTAATTTAGGAGGTGCAATTTAGTTAATGCCGTGGGACCACTTTGCACCCAAGTGTACCCATAATCGGTTATAATATAATAATATTGTAGCTATTATTAGCTACAACAATTGAGCACCTCAGACGTAATTAGAGTGGCTATGAGGTGAATCTGATTTATCAAATTATGCAGATAAATCAGGAGGATCAAAGGATCCATCGATGGGAGTAATATATCAGCATTGATAGTTTTCTCAAAGGGTTTATTTTTGAGTCAACCATCAAAATCTGACAAGGGGTACCCTGGAAACCAGGGGCACAGTTGCCGCAGTGGCAGCAACAGATTCACAGGTGAAGACAAGTTTAAAATACCCCTTATAGGGTGGTATTAAAATTTATAGGTTTTCTGATTATTATCATCTAATAACCCCTCTAAATGTATTAACTGCACAGGTTTATCATCAAGCATTTTTCCGCATTGTTTGATAGTGAAATATATTCATTTAATAATTGTATGGAGACTATTATCCATAGTTGAATTAAGTACTGGAATTAGGCCCAACGCTTGGCCAGTATTTCCACCCAAAATACTTATGATGTCCTTAGTAGGGATTTGTTCCCTGGTACCGCCTAGCTTGATCCATGCTTAAATCCTCATTTATGGTTTCTCTCTGGTGTCATACGGTCAGCAGCAATCCCCAATTAGATTAGATTCTCTTCTCTGGATCCCCACTCAGATCTGTCACAGATATGGCTAAGAAGAACTAGACTGGGCTCCCAGTTGGGGTGCGCGAGCACCCAGTGGAGGCCCCAAAATGCCAAAGGCATAGAGGTCTGAGCAATTAATATAAGTGGGGATCTACAGGGAATGTGAAGAAAGCAAACGTTCAGTAACATACCAAAGGCCCCCAAGGCAAACCAAACGGTTGCGTTGGGGGCAACCGCGAGTCTTATGGGAACAACCCCCAAGGGAGGGAGAGGCTGGGTGGATGATGACTCCTCCAGGGTTTGCGGTTGCTGGCATTAGGCTTCTGATGGGAGGTCTTGCACACCAGCGGAAGGCGGCACAGTGGCCACCATGTTATGTGAAATATGATTAAAGTATGGTGACCCCCATGAGAGGGGCTGAGACTGAGTTTCCCCTGAAGGGGACACTATAGGTCCCAGTAGTGAGCTGGGCCCACAGCGGCAGGGGCAGCTATGGGAGTTGAACCCA
>JAKSZP010001045.1:0-13745 GCA_022478985.1 Massospora cicadina | reverse complement strand
GTTCTGGCAAAAATGGCCTCCTGCACCCATACAGCAGGTGGAGGGCCCATGGACATCAGTGTCTGTGGACTTTATTGTCGAGCTCCCCTATTCTAATGGGTTCACAGTGGTGATGGTAGTGGTGGATTGCTTCACAAAATTTTCCCTTTTTATACCTTGTACTTCCATGATTACATTAGAAGAGACTGCCCGCCTTTTCATACGCCATGTGTTTTTGATGTTTGGTCTCCCCCAGGAGATCATCAGTGACCATGGCTCCCAGTTCACCACGCGGTTTTGGAGTGAACTCCTATTGATCTTGAAAATATCCCCCTGTTGCTCCACAGCGTATCATCCTCAGTCTGACGGCCAGACTGAGCAGGTCAATCAAGTTCTTGAATAGTACCTGCGTTGCTATGCTGCAGCTGCGCAGGATACTTGGGCTGATGACTTTCCTCTCACCCAATTTGCTTTCTAATAATGAGACCCACACGTCCACAGGGTTTTCCCCCTATGAAGCAACGTTGGGTTATAATCCTTCATTTTCAGTTGGACCGTGCTTGCAGCCTAAGGTTCAAGCTGCCGCAGATCATGCTTCTCATATTAGATTGACTCAAGCCTTGGTGGGGGAACACCTCACCAGAGCTATAGATGACTACAAGCAGTTTGCAGATCAAAAGCATCTTCTGGGTCATGAGTTTACGGTGGGCTCCTACATCATTCTTGACACCCGTCACTTGAGATCCAGGCCCCTTCCCATAAATTCACCAGTAAACGCTTGGGTCCCCATTTGGTGGAGGAGGTATTGGGTAATGGGGCGTTCTGACTGAAGCTCCCAGGCATTGGAAGCAGCATCATGTTTTCCATGTTTCCCAGCTGTCACCCTTCAAGGGTGCAATTCCCACGGAACTGGAACCAATCATTGTCAAAAATGAGAAAGAGGCCAAGGTAGAGGCTATCCTGGCATCCCAGAAATTGCAACGTTCCATTCAATATCTCATGGCCTGGAAAGGGTATCGAGCCTATGAGAACAGTTGGGTCAAGGCACACGATTGTGCAAATTGCATTGACCTGGTCAAAGCGTTCCACATATCCCACCCAAGGCTCCCCATCCCCCCCCAAAAAAAATGGCGATGGTAATGGCGATCAAGTTACCCAAGGTGCACAATAATGTGGCTCTCATACAGTTTCCTGGTGGTGGGGCCCTCCACTTGGAAAAAGGAAAGGGTAATGTAAGTCCCAGGGAACATCATTTGGGCATTGATCAGGCTATTCTCCTGTTCCTAAGCAAGAAGGTACCAAAGAGGATGGCCATACCCCTCATTACTCAGGGTGATCTCGCTCACATGGTAGACAAGCGCTAGGTAACAGCCCTTCTGCTTCAGATCCCACTTCCAGTACCCACACTCTCCTCAGCAGAACTGCTACAAGGAATCAGTGAAATATGCACTGAGAACGCTGAAATGAAATTGATCATAACTAATTTGAGTGGCAATCAGCCCAATGCTCAGATTTCAAATGATCAAAAAGGTATGAAGACCAATCTATCAGCCAGAATGCTCAACAGTTAAAATTTGGCTAACATGATGATTGGAAAAATCTCCCCCCTCCCAAATCCGTTGGGCATCACCCCCAATGGGCAGGTAATAGCATTGGACACCATCGACGAGGTTTTGAAGCTTCCTGCTGGCAAATTGGGCATTGCACCTGATGTAATGCCACTGACTGAACGAATGGCCCAGCGACCAAGCATGGGCGAGTTGGGCATCCCAAACCCGTTCCCAACCAAATGGGCCCACCCCTATGTGGGGTGGCCTTGGGGGATTCCCACCACTCATTGGGCCAAACGCCATTGCACCAACTGTCAAAAATGTAGCTGAGCCTTGGTTCAGATGTTTGAGGTCAAACTGACAGCGACTCAGCCTGCCACCAAATTTTTTGATGTTGGTTCCCAGGGAACTAACCCGCCCATTCCCAAATAATTTGCCAGTTAGATCAAACTTGTGGGACCCAATCCTGGCTTGTTTCCCCTCCAAATCAATGACTATTTAATCATTCACATTGCACTGAGAAAATTGTTGGTCAATTTTTCCTCTTTAAAATTTTTCATTAAAACAACATTCCCCAAAATTTAGTTTTATATGTTGAAAATTAAGCTGCCTTATCCGCCAATGCTCTTGTACCCCTCAGGGTTAATGGCTGTGGGCATCTGGTACTTTATCTTATGCCTATACAAAATTCTGGCTCACCGGCAGATATTGGTCTACTCCTTTCCAGTTCCATATTTGTCATATCAGCAGCAGTGCCTTGGGCAATCTGGTTTGCCATTCAGGTGCTCTGGAGCCCTGGCTGGCAGGCCAGTCTAATTCTTACTTGCTGTCCGCCTGACACAAGGCCATATTAGTTATCAAGGGATCCCTTATTAGTATAATACAGTGGAAAGTGTTGTACTCTTTATCTAAAGTATCATCTTCAAAAGTTGGCTTTAAGCCCATATTTTCTCATAAAAGATGTACCAAGAAAGTAGCTCATAATTGTCATGAGATAAAACAGTGTCTGGAGAAGGCAAAACTCTAGTACAAAACCCCAGTGGCAAGGAGCTATGAGCTTCTAGTGAGGTAGTGGCGTTGGGCCCCACAGTTCTGTTTTCTTTTCAATGGGCAATATCAGTTCAATCTCAAATTTCTTCATTAGCATTAATGAAACTATGTTGATGGGTGCCCTGCTATTTACAATTGCCTGAAATTTAATGTTGTACGCTAATATCAATGTAGGTACACTCAGCGTGACTACTAAACAATTTGTCCTATAAATGTCAAGAGTATCTTCTTGACTCAGGTGATTACATAATTCATTATTTGGCTGTGACCTTGAAGGTGTAACAAACTCTTCTTCATACTTGTATTATAGTTTTTGCTGATGAGACAGTATTCAATATGGTTTGTTTAATTGCCTGGGATGTTCACACTGTTGGTGAAAGTAGAACAACCTTTTCTAATATTAAAGCTTTTCCCAAATCATTGTTGGTGGATGAGGTCAATAAATCAATACTAGCTTCCTTCTTGAAAGGTTTTATATTAGGGGCGGCAAAGGTAATGGCACAGCAGCGGAGGTAATTTACCATCTCTGTGATAGTGTTATTGGAATTTAAAACGGGCAACATGGCCCAATACAAGTCCTTGTAGGCCTTGCACGCATGTCAGAAAGTGATCTGAGCATCATAGTGGCTCAGAACCTTAGCTTCATACAACACTTGGACTGAATAATACAACTGGTCTGCAAAGGCTCATACTTTTCACCAGGGATAAACTTAATTAGCAATAAGATGGTTTTCTGCCTACCATCAGTTCTGCCTCACCAAAATCATCAATTATAACTTCATTAGCATTATTTTAAGAAATGTCAGCTTCAAAAATCTTTGGCTTTACCAGCTTTTGAATATCAGGTTCTAACAGATTAATTAATGTGGCCGGTTTGGCCTAGTCATTGGTGTTTCCTATGGTTATTTTGATTAAACATAGAATGTGTGAATATTTCACACTTATCAAATTTGGGCAGGTTGACCAGGTAATGTGAGGCTCATCCCTGGAGTGGTCAATATTGGTGTTTCAAGGGTTGGTATTGAAAGAATTCATGGCTGCCAGGGTAGAGATTGTTGTAGTCATATGAGGAACAGCAGATTTAAGGTACAGTAATCAAATTGTTAGGCAAGTTGGCCACAACTGCCTTCAAATTATCTTAAAAATCAGAATTTGAGGGATTATCCTAGACATGATCTTGGATACACTTACAAATAGCATTTTAATGTAATGGTGGCTTTGATTTACCAAACTAATGAAGTTATAACATTCCACATTGATTTGTTGGTCAGCCTTTTTCTATTTCTGGCTAAGCTCAACCAAATGAGGATTTAAACTATGGATTTATTGCCCTTGGAATTATACCAGGATCTGTAAAGTGTTCTGCTCCTGATATAGATTAGTAATAGTGTGAACTGCCCCATCTATGGGTATAGCGTTGCTGTTAAGGCAGCATGGGGTCTTGGGGTCTCCTCATCGCTCATTGGGTCTTGATCAAATTGAAATAAATCAAAAAGTAGGCACATGAGACTAGAACTTGACAGGGCCTCCTCATAGTCCAGTATAACATACAAGATACATGGGGGTCACCCCAGCAATTGCCATTAGAGTATGACAATTTTGTGAGTTATTATAATAGCAGACAGGGTACCAAAAAGTGTTCCTGTTGTGAGAACTAAATGTTGCAATTGGTGCTTAGGTAAAAATTCATTTTCTCTAGTAGTTATATTTTTAACAAAATAATGGAACTGTATGAATACAGTGACCTTAATAATAAGGTAGTAAAGTTGTTTTTCATATTAGAGGTTTTATAATTAGCTTCACATCACCTAGGGTAAAACAGATACCCTTTAAATTGCAACTCCTCTTAAACCATACTCAAGAATATCAGGCGGTGCATAATTATTCTAAAAAGGTAAAAAACCATTATCCTAGAACTCAGGGATAATAAAACCTTAATGATTGTTTTACACCAGCTTGGGGCAAGGAAGAGATCATAATAATAACAAAAAAGGTGACTCAAGTTTACAAGGCTGCAAACCTAGCAAATCAATAGTAAGTGATTTGGGGTATATTGCTAGCAGGGTGAGAAGGAATCAAACCTTGGTATATATCCTAATTGGGGCCATGGCAAGAGAAATGATAGTAATCTAATCCTATTGATAACATAAAAATGTAGGTGTGGAGGCAAGGTAATCTGTAGTAATCTAATTCTACAGATTGACATCAGCG
The DNA here is from genome assembly GCA_022478985.1 of Massospora cicadina. Lineage (NCBI taxonomy): Eukaryota > Fungi > Entomophthoromycota > Entomophthoromycetes > Entomophthorales > Entomophthoraceae > Massospora > Massospora cicadina. The sequence continues at coordinate 8,955 of JAKSZP010001045.1, read as the reverse complement.
TTAAGGCCTGAGGAACTGAAACCTTTATCTAACTATAAGGTAAATGATTTAATAAATGAAACATATAAAAAATATATAACAAAATTAACATGGCTGGTCAAACTAAATTGCAACACCCTAGTTTTGATTATCAGCTTGTAACATACTTTTTGAAGTTGACATAAGGCCACGTCAGATCTGATAAAAGCAGGCATCCAACTGGGTTACCAAATTGTAAAAGCTAATGCTATTTACTTGACTATATAGAACTAGATCAGTAAGCGTTGTCTGCTGTCTAGCTTGAACTAATCACATATTTTATGATTTTGATTATAATAATTGAAAATATACTCATCAAGTTGTCCTGCTTTATGTGAGAACCCTGCTAAAGTGGAAGGTAACAGTTTAAAATAATACTTGAACTTCTTACTTCTTTCTTCCTGAATCTTTAGGTGGGAAAAAAGGGTGCAGGCTTTTTCAAAAGTGTCAGTGGGCAGCAATTGGAACCCTTGCATCAGTTGTTCATTAATATCTTCAATATCCCTGAATTCTCTCCATCAGCTTTACATAAATTGTAACTGCATTTTCCTTTAAGCCAATATACTCCAGGTTCACCTTATCCGGATCTTTGTGCTCCCCTGCATTGAATTAAGCATTAATCCATCTGCTGTATAATTATCCAATCATTATGTTGACTACTTGCTTCAAAGTAACTTGGCTCAGATGTTCCATGTAGTGAGCACCGCTTGCTAAAAGTGTCAGCTGCACAGGTTTGTGGGGGTAGTTGTTGCAATAAAGTTGTTTCCTGTTTGATGATAGGAAGTAGGATCTGAGCCACAAATGGTTCAGGTAAAAAGTATGACCTTTGCAAAACCATAGTCAGCCATTGCCTAACAATAAACTACTAAAAGTTACTAGAAAAGGATAGTAGTAAACCAAGGTATTTTATTAGGGATGTGAGGTGGGGTTTTTATAGGTGATTATTGGCAATCAAATGCCCACCCATCTAATTACCATATTTGTAGTTTCAACCAGAAAATAAGATATATACTTCATCTTACTTTAGGGTTTACCTGGACCTAGGTGTAAGTAAAAATGTAATACAAGTGTAAGGCAAATTTGCCAACAAGTGAATTACAAAAATCATTGGCATAGTTACCAGAAAGTAAATAGTCATCAACATAGCTATAATTCATTGGTCAAATTAATATCTAAGTTGGAGCTTCACAAAATAAAAGTTATCAGGGATCATCCCCAATAGGTTTGAAAATATTTAAAATCATCAAACTAGCTATGATCAATTAAAGCCAAGATAGAACTTCCCAGTTAGAAGTCTGCTCAAATTGGCCATGGTTGATCCAATGATTGATTGACATAATTGCTAATTCAGAGCTCCTTCTCAGAAGCCTAAAAATTAAAAATCATCAAAACTAGTTAATGAAATTGGCAATTATATTTAATTAAATAAAGTATTAGTTTTGGAATATATTGAAGAAACAATCTGGTTAAATTTCCAACTACCCACACTGCACACTGGTGATCTTGATAAAGACAATGTTCCAATAAGCAATGCTAGTAGCATGGTTAGCAACCCCACTCATTTTAATTATCTCCACTTTGGGTGCAGTGTCAACATGATGACGGCAGTAAAGATGGTCAAAGTCAAGGTACAAACTCCAGCCACATTACAGAAGACTATGCCAGCGGCAAAGCAGGCAAGGATCATAGTAAATCCACAATGATTTATTTACACTGATCCACATTTTAACGCTAAGCAAAATTAGAATAGGACATTAGGAAAGGATAGGTAAAGGCACACCAAAAAGTTTAGAGAAAGCCTGAATTGGAAAGCTAAAGGAATGGCTTCAAATAAAGGCCAACCTTAGGAAGCAGCTGCAGCAGGAAGATACCCCTACAAACCACTCAAGCGCCCAGCTTTTTGTAGATTTCCATAATCTTAACGTAGCTCACTGTCCCAGGCCAGAAGCGGGTGATGGAAGACCACAGGGCAATCCGTAAGCCATCGGGGTCATAGATCTCAGCTTCTACCAGGCTGTCAATGAGCCGGCCAATCTTGGTAAGGCACTCCTTGATGAAGTCAACCTTGGTATCACGGGACATTTGGGGGGATTCATCCCGTAGCCGCCTGAGCTCGTGCTTGACAGGCCGAAGCATCTTAATGCACGTGCTCTCGGTAAAGGTGAGCGGTGAATGGGGAGTGCTAGGCTGATGTCGAGGGGATTCATGTCTAGGCTTAAGTTTGTCAGATGCTGGCTCCGGCTTAAGATCGCTTAATTTCTTGTGGCGTCTCTCCTCGACGTAATCAGCAAACAGCTTGAGTAGATACTCGCCACGGCGCACCAGATGCGTGGGGCGAGGCGTGAAGCCAGGCGTTTCGGCATCTGAGAGAAACATCTTTTTGGTAAGGCCAAGGGCTGGGTTCTCGCGGATCTTGGTCCAGTTACCAAAGCCATGCTTGAAGATACCCAACAGCAGCATGGCATCGTCATAAGCATCCCATTTGACTGACCACGACACAGACTTAGGGTTGAGGGGGAGATGAAACGTGTCAGGGCGGGCCTTACGCAGGTGGCGGTAGACCAGAGCAAAGTCGCGGGTGCGCTGGAGGACTTGCTGCACATTAAACCCATCTATCCCCTTAAATGAGACAAAATGGGCCTTCTTGGGTTGCAGAGGCTGCTCGCGCTCCTCATACTCTCTTGCACACCGCCACCAGATCAGAAATGGTGTCGGAAACGACTGAGCTGCCAAGATGAGAGAGCTGCCCCTCCTCAATGATGTTTGGAAGGCGCTCCTCCAAGCTTCCAAACTTGAGGATCCCGCGGTAGATGGCACGGATGTCACGCTCCCGAAGGGTATCCCTCGGTTGACGGTGGCCATCCTCATGGTAGTTAATCCTCCTGCGCTTGCGGGAGGTCAGCAGGGTTTCGGCGTGGATGCTCTCCTCTTCCTGCTGCAGGCGGATGCGCTGGCTTTCTGGGATGATCTCCTCCCATGACATCTCGTTGCCAACCTCATAGTCAGCCACCTCGAACTGTTTCAGAAATTCTTCGCCGCCGTTAATGCTCGTCTGAGCCTCGGTGGTCTCATGCTGCTCAGCCTGGGCGAGGATGTCGTCCAGCGAGAGCTCGGAACCCTTACGGGCTTCGCTGTCGTTAAACATGCGTGCCGCACCAAACTTGAGAATGGCTTGCAGCTCCTCCTTGCTGAAGGGGTTGGAGGATTTCGAAGCCTTATCCTTGTGCAGAATAGTCTGGCCCGAGGTGTCCATCTGGCTAATGACACAGTACTCTAAGACCATCTTGCGCTTGGCACGCTCCAAGATATCCTCCTCCATGGTGCCGCGAGAAACGAAGCGGTAGACGTTGACGTTCTTGCGCTGGCCAATCCGGTGGGCGCGTGCCATGGCTTGGAGGTCGTTCTGGGGGTTCCAGTCGGAATCAAAGATGATGACGGTGTCAGCGGTCTCAAGGTTGATGCCGAGCCCACCGGCACGAGTGGATAGCAGGAAGACAAAGTCGGCGGAGCCTGGCGCGTTGAAGTGCTCGATGGATTTCTTACGCGCCTCGGAGCCAACGCTGCCATCTAAACGCTGATATGGGTAGCCCTTGAGCGCCATGTAGTCGGCGAGGATATCCAAGAGCCGCACCATCTGGGAAAAGATGAGAACCCGGCTGCCGGCCTCCCGCATCCGAGCGAGTAGCTGATCCAAAAGCTGCATCTTGCCAGAGTTAGAGATTATCCCCCGCAGCTGCTCCTCCCGCGAAGCATCCATGTCCTCGGCATTGGGGAACAGGTAGGGATGATTACTGGCCTTCTTCAGCTCCGCACAGATGTTGAGCAGGCTAAGCTGGTTACCACCCCCAACCCCTTTGTTTAGAGCGGCAAAATTCTTGGTGAGGATGTTCTTGTAATAGTGGACCTGTAGCGGAGCCAAATCGACGCGCACGATCAGCTCCGTCTTCTTGGGCAGCGACTTCTCGACGTCCTTCTTGAGGCGGCGCAGCATGTAGGGTTTAAGGTTGCTGTGGAGCTCAGAAATCTTGGCCTGCTGGCCCTCCGAATCGTCGGTCAGGATGGTATCATAGACATCACTGATGTCAAACTTGTCGGGCATCAGGAAATGCACCAGGGCGCAGAGTTCCCGAATGGAGTTCTGCAGCGGAGTACCGGTGATCAGAAGGCGATTGGCGGTGTGGAAGCTTTTGAGGCATTCGTGAAGCTGGGATTCCGAGTTCTTAAGGCGGTGGGCCTCATCAACCGCCAAAAACGCCCATCTGATGGAGCCCAACTCAGCGCGGTCCTTAAGCACAAGCTCAAAGGTCGTCAACAGCACATTAAATTTGACCTTCTTGGTGGCAGGAACATAGAACTCGTACTCCCGAATAGTTGCCCGGCTGCGGCCATCGCCAATGTAGCACACCGTATCTATGTCGGGGGCCCACCGGGCAAACTCGCGCTCCCACGCACCTATGGTCGATAGCGGCACCACCACAAGGAACGGCCCATACACCTTCATCGAGTGAAACAGGTATGAGATGAAGGAGATGGTCTGGATGGTCTTGCCCAAGCCCATCTCATCAGCCAAGATCCCATTCTCATCTCGCGACCACAGGTAGGACATCCAGTTAACCCCAGTGAGTTGATAATCCCGCAGCGTCCCACCCACCAGATAGTCGGGCTGCTCGCCAAGCTTCTTAAACGCCGGCCGTTTACTCAAAAGGTTGCCACGGCTAGGAATCACACGTTGCTTTTCCCGCTCTAAAAACGCGTCGATCTGCTCCTTGAACTTCTCCGTCAAAAGTTCCGCCGGCTCCCACGTGCAGGCCGAATACCCGAGCCGCCTCCACTTGCAGAGATACTGCGTCCCCGACTCCGACTCTTCCGTAGGAGTAACCTCGCGACGCGCAACAATCCGTTCCACGAGAGTGTAATCGACCAAAACGTTACGCTCCATCTCGATAAGGATGTTACGCTGCTCAAGGTCATCTCGGTTGGCGTTCGGGTCGCTGCGCAGAGCCAAGTCGGGGCCCACTACGTTCTTGATATAGTTTTCAACCTTCTTGATCCCTTTGAAGTCTTTGAGGAAAACGTAGGTCTCCCAGGTGCTGTGCATGTGGCTCCAGTTCTGCCACTTGATGAGGAATTCGACGTTGTTGGGAAACGTTTGATCTACTCGATAAGATCAACGCGCCAAAACGTTTACCTTTATCGGGAAGAAACCGGTGGTCGTGAATGCTTTCAATCACATCCCCTGAGGCGTTAGCGCTGGACGACAGTCGAAATACCTTCAGGGGCGTCCGGTTGCGCCTTGACGGGGCTGAAGTCTTCAGAATAGGACTGCGAATCCTCATCGTCATAATCCTCATTGTAGTTCGTTTTCTTTTGGGCGCGTCCCGAGGTGCGGGGCTTGGCCGGCGCGCTTTCTAGCCATAAAATAAGTTTTGATCCCGACTCAAAGCAAACTTTTAACGCGGCGTTTAGGCTTCGCTTGACGAGCAGGCGTCCAGTCATCGCTATCGTCTTTGTCGGTATAAACCTCTTCAGACTCGCTTTTGATGATCCGCTTCCCTAAATTAAATTAGAAGGCTTAATCTTAATAGGTCTACTTCTAACGGTCGCCTTCTTGGGCCTTTTGGCGGAAGGCTCAAAATATTCGCTGTCATCCTCCTCGGAAGGAGAGGCTGAAGGAGTAAACACATCCGAATCGTCATAGGACTAGAATCTAGGTCAGACATTTTCCACGGACGAACCTGCTGCGGAGACTTGGTCTCTTCAGTCGGCGGCAGCGAGGGCGAATAGCATGACATCGACTCAACTTCGCTAAGTACCTCCTCGGGCGGAAACATGGACTCCATTTCGGGACCACTTTCGTCGCGCCCAAGTTTGCTAGAAGGACAAGGGCTCGGGGAAGGTGGGGTATCAGTTTGTTGTTTTTCAGTGCCGTTGATGCGTTCGTGATCAGAACGTTCATCGGAAGGGTAATTGTCTTCTAAAGAGAAGAGTCAATAGAGCATGAAAAACATAGCAGCAGAAATAAAGCCGAAGGAAGATTTCAAGCATCGATGAGCCAAAATGGAGATGAGACAACAAATTGTTGAGAAATAGACAGCAAGAGAGAGAAAGAGCCGAGAGGCGCTGAAAAGGCTCAGAAAAGAGTGCTTTTATTTTGAGGCTAGACCGGGATCGATTATAGAGCGTAGTATGGGAAAGAAATGCGCCTCCCACTAACGCCGAATGGCTTTACTTACCGAACATATATAGATCTATGAACTCAGTTTAATCTAGAAATTATATAGGTCAATTGAAGGCAATAATAGCGTGGGTCACAGCTGTGCAAACCTGATAAAGCGCGGATGCCGAGGGAAAATAAATATGAGCCCAATGGAGTTGGAAAATATCGATGTTTTTACTGAGGTTGAATCACGTCGAATCCTAACCTTCTTTAAACAATTCTAATTGGTTCGGTTATAATTTGAGCCGCCATTTTTCAATTGTTGATTTCTTGTAATTGGCTAGCCTGAATATCGTTACCTGATCTGCAACTAAGATTAACTCCGATAAAATTTATTTTTGAACCAATTAAAAAAGATGATGTAAACGCTTTAATATTACACGATTAGCCCAATCGTTTAAACTGTTGAATAACTTAAACCCAGCCTAGGCCTTAGTTTCAGTTCACATAATCTCACTTTAGTCAAAAATAGCGTGCGATTTAAACAATTAACTGCACATTTCTATCAATAATCACCATCCACCAATTCGCTCAAATTGTAGTCGAAAGTGGAAATTTTATATACAAATCGATAAAGGCTATTTATTGATAACTGTTATCGTCCAACATAACCCTGAACTGATGTCGACAAAGTAATAAATGACTTGTGTTAGACCTTATCTATAGTCTATAATATATCTAAAAACTATTAATCAAGGTTTCTTAAAAACCATAAAAATAGGATTTTACAATTTGGCATGGAGGGTCTGCTCAAATATATAGTTCGGCTAAGAACCCGTTAATTTTTAGGATTTTTTTAGATATGTAAAAAATCAGGTTTATTTTACCTTAATAAAATTATATTAAAAATTTTAAAAGTTTATTTAAAAAGTTTTCCAAGAACTAAGAAACCTATATTCATGAAACTTGGTATGTATGCAGCTTGGGTGTTGAAAATTAAGTACATAAGGAATTTTTTAAATTGATTTTAGCAACAAAAAGTACTAAAATATATAAATCTACTAGCCAATTTCCCCAGCTTTGTTTGGGTTTATAATTTAGCAGATGATTCTAATCAATAATTTTGGTTTTTAAATTAGTAGATGGCTATCAATAAATTATTCAAGGCAAGCTGACCAAGGGATAAAAATGAGTTCTCACTGGCACAGCCTCCATTTGGCCACCAGCTACGCTGGTGACCTCATTCCGGTCACTGTGCCTTATATTTACTTTATAATCAAACTTATTATCACTTTTATAATAAGAATAGATAGTTATATAATAGTAAAGCCTTAAGCTAGTTGAAAATTACACTTGTATATTAATGTAATTTTCTTGTATTGGTTTATTTAAAAAGGTAAGTGATTACATCTAATAGTTAAGTTTAATATTCCTATTTTTATTAAATAATTATGATATATCTCTATCTAAATTTATTAAGAATTTATAGACTCTTATTAATAGCTGCAAGTATAAAATTATATTTTAAAGATTAACTATCAGAAGGATAGGAAAGCAGCACTTCACCAAATACAATATTCATAACACATCCCTGATGGTGAGAGTGGTCAAAGCGAACAATTATATCAGATACATTAGTAACTCGTGACAGGGCAATATATAGCTGACCATGTGTAAATGGCTCATGAAGAAAATCTACACCAACATGTGAGAGAGATTGTCCCTGAGATTTTTTGATAGTCATAGCAAATTCTAGATGGACAGGAAACTGCCAGCAACAAAGAGTAAAGAGAAATTCCTCAGAATCAATGACATCAATCCCAGGGATAAGAAATTGCCAACCACTAAATAGCCCAGAAAGAATTGTAGCTCTAGTAGTATTTTGCTTAAGCTTATCAACAATAAGTACTGTCCCATTACACAACCCCTGGGTAGGATAGAGATTACATAAAAGTATAATTGGCACACCAACTTTAAACTCAAGGCAGGATGGAGGAAGAGAACCTGAGTTACATGATTTCATCAATTCTACAGGTATAAGCTTTTCAGTACCCCTTTCATCTGGATTAGCTGTATCATTAGAGTAGTAAATATAGCTCTTACCAGGGCAGGCATGGAGAATAATCTCATTAAATAACTTTGCCTTCTGATTGGTTGTCACCAAAATTGTGCACCCACAGAAAAATATTGAAGCACTATGTGATGTAATCTGATGAATTTTGCTATGAGGGTAAACAAACTCAATGAATGATTGCTGATGCTGCACTTGATATGTATTAGGGTAAATAACTATAGGACCATGGTTTTGACAGTTATAACTAAGAGTTTGTAACCAAGCACTATATTCTCTATTTTCAGGATGGTTCATCAAGTGCATATTTTCAGTGAGAAAAAAAAATTTAATCTCAGGCCAGAAACTAAGCTTTTGAATACATGCATCTAGAAATTGACCACGTCCTCCATGATGGATGACAGGTAGAATCTGCTAAAAATCACCACCAAAAACTACAGGAAGGCCACCAAAAAGAAAAGTAGAGTTGCATACATCTTGGAGAGAGCAATTAACTGCCATAACAATCTGCCAATGCTGCATTAGTGCCTCATCCCAGATAATTAGTCTAGCTCTGCAGAGTTGGGAAGCAAGATCAGATTGAGCTAGAATATTGCATACAGACTCATCAGTCAAGGTGAGAGGAATATGAAAGGTAAAATGTGCTGTATGTCCATCAGAAAGAAGGGTAGCTGAAATTCCTGTTAAGGCAACACAAAGTACAGTATCA